>CAUYSK010010090.1:0-21275 GCA_963575035.1 Avahi laniger | reverse complement strand
AGGAGTTCGAAACCAGCCTGAGCAAGAGCGAGATCCCGTCTCTACTAAAAATAGAAAGAAATTAATTGGACAACTAAAAATATATAGAAAAAACTAGCCGAGCATGGTGGTGCATGCCTGTAGTCCCAGCTACTCGGGAGACTGAGGCAGGAGTATCGCTTGAGCCCAGGAGTTTGAGGTTGCTGTGAGCTAAGATAACGCCATGGCACACTAGCCCGGGCAACACAGTGAGACTGTGTCTCAAAAAAAAAAAAAAAAAAACATTTGTTTAGCACCTATTACAAATAATGTATTCCTAAGGAAGATAATTCCTTATAAATATGTAGTGTTTTATAACTTATAAACTACTGCCCCTGCCTTCTAGGAGTTAATTATTAATACTTACCAGGGAAATTAGAAAAACAATTGGCATCAGAAATATTTTTTGTAATTAACACTGTGATATATGAATATATCCTCACATTAAGATTACATTAATTTTTAAAATTATTACTATTTTTTGCTTCCTTTCACTCTTTCTTCTTCACAGTCTTAGCAGAAAAGTGAATATTTGCAATGAGCATTTGAATTCTATCTGGATTTTATTTCCCATGGATCACTGAGCAGCAATGACTCAGTCATGTCTTTCCCTCCTTTACATATACACACACAGCTTTAGGCTGGGATTAAAGGATTTGAAAATGGATAACCTGATTTTATCATTTCTTCATCTTTAGCAAGTATTGTAAACAGGAATTTTGCTTAGACTAACAACATATTCTGCTTGTCATATTTTAGAACAAGGGTTCTCTGTAGATACTGCCCAGATATATTCAAATGTGATAAAATATGGTAGTTCCTTCTTAAAGGTTTCCAGACTGTATTTCATTTCGACGAGTTCAATCTGCTACTCTACTGTTATATTCCTTATAGAAGAGAACTGATATGACACTAAACCTATGCCTTCTTAAGTGTTAGAGTTTGTAGATAATATGAGATATAGAATAGAAAAAAAAATCCAAAATTCTTACCATGTCTTTAAAGCCCCTATACAATCTGGCTCCTGGCTATTCTTTCAGGACTTCCAAATTATGAGAAAACATTTGGAAAAGAAAAGAATAAATTTGGGTTGGGAGACGATTACAAGAGGAGAATGAGATGACTAAAGGGCAAATTAGATAAATAAGACTCTAGGGAAAAGAACTGGAAAGCAAGATCCCACAAATGAACTATGAAGCAGTGTCCTAGATAGATAAAGTTATTTTCAGACTCTTTATAGAGATAGCATAATCCAAGTGCAGAGCACAGAAAACACATGGACAAAAATATCAGGAGCTATGGCTGATGGTGATGGCAAGAACTTTGGAGAGAAACTGTATGTAATGGCCTGGGTTCAGGTAAAGCCAGTCACCATAGGATAAAGAGTCAGACTAAGATAAGGTGGAGAAAGCACAGGTTAAAATATCCACCAAAATTACTTACAAACTAATAGTTTTCTGAGGTCTCAGATGGTCTGCTACTTCTTACTTGATCTTACACAGCTTCACTATATTCCTTACTAAGCATCAGTTTAGTTTTGGTCATTTGCCTTCTTTTCAACATTTGCATGATATCTCTTTTGATACCATGTCCCAGTCACATAAAATTCTTCTCAAGAAAAGTGAGAGAGAATTTTTAAAAAGCATGATCCAAATGTAACTGGAACTACTGGATGAGACTTGGTCTTTCTCCATGATGTGGCTTCTAAATACATACATATAAACATTGAACTGTAAAAATGCCAAAATTTGCATTGTTTTTTTAAAAGATAAACAAAATTGAAAAACCTTTAACTAGACTAAGAAAAAAAGGAAAGAACATTCAAATAAATAAAATCATAAATGAAAGGAGACATTAAAATTAATGTCAACAATATAAGAATCTTAAGAGGCTACTATGAATAATTACATGCCAAAAAATTGGATAATCTGTGAGAAATGGATAAATTCCTAGGAACACACAACCTACTAAGATGTAATTGTGAAGAAACAGAAAATATGAACAAATCTGTAAGTAGGAAAGAGATCGAATTAGTAATAAAAAGTCTTCCATCAAAGGCAAGCCCAGACCTGATGGCTTCACTGGAGAATTCTACCGAGCATTTAAAGAAAAATTAACAACAATCCTTCTCAAACTCCTGAAGAAACTAAAGAGGAGGAAATACTTCCAAACTCATTTTATAAGGCCAGCATCACCCTGATACCAAAACCAGGTAAAGACATTATAAGAAAAGAAAACTACAGACCAATATCCTTGATGAATATTGATGCAAAAATCCTCAACAAAATACTAGCAAAGTGAATTCAATATCACATAAAAAAGATTACACAAAAAATGAATACGCAAAATAGATTGTATCCCCATTAACAATGAAAAATTTAAAAAAGAACTTTTAAAAAATCCCATTTATAATAGCATTAGAATTAATAAAATTATTAATAATAAACATAACCAAGGAGGTATGATCATATGGGACTTATTTTTAGAATGCAAAGATGGTACAACACACAAAAATTAATTAATGTAATATATTACACTAATGAAATGAAGAACGAAAGCCCCATAATCATCTTAATACATGCAGAAAAAAATCATTTGACAAAATTCAACAGCCTTTTAAAAAAATTCCACTGAACAAACTAAAAATAAAAGAAAATTGTGTCAGCATAATAAAGGGGCCATCTGTGAAAAGGACACAGCTAACATCATACTCAATGGTGAAAAACTAAAAACTTCTCCCCTAAGGGCGGGAACAAAGCAAGGATGTTCATTCTCACCACATAATACTAGGAATCCTAGCCAGAACAATCAGACAAGAAAAAGAAATAAAAGGTACCCAAGTTTAAAAGCAAGAAGTGAAATTATTTATGTTTTCAGAGGACATGATCTTATTTATAGAAACTCCTAACCCTCCAACACACACACCCAACTGCTAAAACTAATAAACAAATTTGCAGGATACAAAATTAATACACAAAAATAAGTTGTGTTCCTATACATTAACAATGAACAATACAAAAAAGAAATTTAAAAAATCCCATTTATAATAGCATCAGAATTAATAAAATTCTTAATATTAAACATAACCAAGGAGGTATAAGACTTGTATACCAAAAACTACTAAACATGGCTGAAAGAAATTAAAGATACAAATAAATGGAAAGACATCTGGGTTCATGGATTGGAAGACTTAATGTTGTTAAAATGTCCATACTACCCAAAGTAATCTACATGCTTAATGAAATCCCTACCAAAATCTCAATGGCATTTTTTACAGAAATTGAAAAGAAACCCTAAAACTCAAATGGGACCACAAAGGATGCCAAATAGTCAAAACAATCTTCAGAGGAAAAAAAAAAAAAAACAAAGCTGGAGGCCTCATACTTTCTGACTTCAAAGCATAATACAAAGCTATAGTAATCAAAATAGAATGATACTGGCATAAAGATAGACACATAGACTAATAGAATAGAATAGAAAGCCCAGAAATAAACTCTTGTGTATATGGTCAAATGATCTTTAACAAGGGTACCAAGGCTAATGAGGAAGGGATAGTTTCTTAAACAAATGAGAAAACTAGTTATTCACATGCAGAAGAATGAAAGTGGACCCTTACTTTATATTATGTAACTCAAAAATTAACTCAAAATGGATTAAAGACCTAATTGTAAGACCTGCAACTATAAAACTCCTGAAAGAACATGGGGGAAAGCTTTAAGACATTGGATTTGGCAATGATTTCCTGGATATAACACAGAAAGTACAGGAAAGAAATGTAAAAATAGACAAGTGAGATTGCATCAAACTAAAAACTTTCTGTACAGTAAAGGAAATAATCAATATAGTGAAAAGACAACTCATGGAATGGGAGAAAATATTTGTGAACTATGTATCTGATAAAAAGTTAATATCCAGAATATATTAAATATAAAGAAATCATACAACTCAATCACAACAACAAAAACAAATAATTCAATTAAAAAATGGGCAAAGGACTTTGGTAGACATTTCCCCAAAGAAGATATACAAATGGTTAATGAGGAATATTAAAAGATGTTCAACCTCACTAATCATCAGGATAACGCAAATCAAAACCGTAATGCAGTATTACCTCATACCCATTAGGATGGTCACCATTCAAAAATCAGAAAATAAAAAGTGTTGTCAAAGATGTAGAGAAATTGGAATCCTTGTGCACTGTTGGTAGGGATGTAAAACAGCGCAGCTGCTGCAAAAAACATTACGGAGTTTCCTTAAAAGCTAAAAGTAGAATTACCATATGGTTGAGCAATTTCATTTCCTAATAGTTTTCCAAATGAATTGAAAACACAATCTCAAAAAGGTATTAGCACATCCAAGTTCACTGCAGCATTATTCAAATAGCCAAGAAGTGGAAGTAACCTTAATGCCCATCTATGGATTAATGGGTAAAGAAAACTCGTATGTATAACCAATACAATACTACTCAGTTGTAAAAGGAAGAAATTCCTGTCACATTACTACAACATGGATGAACCTTCAGGACAGTATGAGAAATGAAATAAGCCAGTCACAAAAAGAAAAAAACTGCCTGATTCTACTTATATGAGATATCCAAGTAGTCGAACTTTTACAAACAGAGAGTAGAATGGTGGTTGCCTGGGTCTGGAGAGGAGGAGAAAAAGGAGGCTGCTTCTCAGTGAGTATAAAGTTGCCATTTTACAAGATGAAAAAGTTCTAGAGATCTGTTGTACATCTATGTGCATATAGTTAACATTACTATATATATAAAAATGATTAATATGATAAATTTTATGTTATGTATTTTTATTACAATAAAAATATTGTTGAAATTTGGAGGTTCCAAATGGACATATTTTGCATAATTTGAGCATCAAAACTGATAAAGATAATAGATGATAACACAGGGAGGCCATGAGTCGATAGGAATAGTTGCAAGAGCGAGAGACAGAGATGATAGAGATAGAGACAGAGAGAGAGAGAGAGATAAAGAGAAACTCTTCTTTGCAGAATAATGCCAGCTAATAAATACAGAAAGAATGATAGGATTTTTAAAATGGAATTTTACAATTTCCAGTGTAATAATTGATTCATTAGGGCTGTCAGACTTTTCACTGAAAGATAGTTGAAGACGGAATTTTTACATGGACCCAAGGTACTGCTCCACAAATTACTCATATTTAGAAAGAGGATCATGTACTTTTACGATGAAGAAATCTGGCATTCAACAGCTTGACCAGATGACAGTTGGACATTTGGTCATTATGTGATACAATAAAAATTATATAACATCACCTATAATTCTTGCCAAAAATGTTTGACCTTAATCTAATCATGAGAAAGCAATCACATAAACCCAGAATGTGAAACATTCTATATGACAACTAGCCAGAACTCCTCAAAAAGTCCATTTCAGAAAACATCGAGCGAGAAGGAGGCTGTTCTAGGTGGAAAGATACTATATGGACAAAACGCTCAAATGAAAGATGTGAATCTTGATTGGATCCTGGAATATAATTAAAAAAGAACTAGCCATAAAATAAATTTTAGAGATAATTGGAGAAATTTGAATGAGATGGATAGAATTTGATATTATTGAATTATTATTAATTTCCTTATGTGTAGGAGAATTTTTGTTCTTAGAAGTTACATCTAAAGTATTTAAGCAGAGGTATCGTGATGTCTGCAACTTACTTTCAAATGATTTAGCAAATAACGTGCGTGTATTTAAAGAGAGAGAAGTAAATGTGGTACAATCATAAAACCAGTGGATCTATATGAAGGCCATACACATGCTCAATTTTTTATATTTTCAAAATGAAAAATTGGGGAATATAATGAAACACAGATTTCTACTATGGTTGTATTGGGCAAATAGAAGAGGGAAATAGATTGTACGTAAGCAGACTTCCCAATATTTCCTTTATCCATCTCTGCTCATTCGCCCAATTTTAACTCCCTAGTGCAGCTACCACTTTATCCCTTTCATTCTCTCTCTCCTCTCTCCTCCTCCTCCTTTCTCTCTTTCTATCTATCGAGCATACACCAACACACACATACACACACACCCCTCTTAACGTACATCCCTTGCCAAATTTCATCTGAATTTCCCACTGCCCCATACAAAATGAAAGCTAGATAATTTTCCCAACAGCTACATTACAACATGGTACTACATATATCTTTGAAAGGGGTGAAGTTGGCCAGGTGAAGAAAAGGCAGAATTCATCCCTACCAACAAAGATCCATGGGCTAGATAAGTTTCCTGCTTCTTTCTCACTCCAACACATGCAGTCCTGAACCTTTGGCCACTCTGCTGGAGAATCTGTGAGAAGTATTTGAGGGACAGCTGGTGGTTGAGATGGCTGACCTTCAAAATACTGCCAAGCCCCTGACCACTGGACTAGAAATGGTTATACTTTAAAGTTTGCCCCAGTAGCAAAGGAAAGAACTGAGTAAAGAATGTAAGTGACTCAAGGGGAACTCCAAAAGTACAAATTTAAACCACAAGTAGTACAAGACATTGTACAAGTCACCTCTGGGCCAAAAGATCAGAACAATATATGCCCAGGCAAGTCTGTTCTATCCCGCAGACCTTGAATGACGTCTGGATTGGGAAGGAGAAAAGCCAGCTAATTGTGGACAGAACACAATGCTTAGGAAGGACTGCGTAGTCTAAAGATGTTTGGTTAAAACAATACTAGACTTTGCAGGCAGACCTTTAACTAAGTTTACACAAGCTTAGTTTGCTGTGCTCTTTCTTCCCAAATACTAGGCAATAGTGCTAGTGCATAAAAGGGGAAGAGTTTTAGCTGACATTTGTTTTATTGGCTTTGAGACATTCATATTTCTAGGCATGACACCAGAAGGTCATGTAGAGTTAGAAATCTTTTTCTGTCCTTGTTGGCTTTCTTTTGCTATGTGTGAGGCAATGCTAGATGTCTTTTAAAGCTACCTCTGGTTTAGAGAGAGAATGAGTGATGAATAGCAGTTTTCCTTCAGCAACCCCAAATCTGTTGACTTCATGAGCCAAAGCCTTCATGTTAAGTACTAAGTAGTCAAAGTCATGGGTGTCTCCTCACATTCTGTTACAAACATTTCTCACAAATTATTATTGTGACACAATGCAAAAGGTATGCCCTAAAGCAGCAAACGCTGGCTGACTTATGGACCAATTGTTATTGCTCTACATTTTCAGTCTTTATGCGGTCATGTTTGCCTGTTTGTTCTGTTCTAAAGATGTATCTACGTGGCCAAAGAAACATTTGTAGAGCAAGTAATGAAGCTGCCACACAATCAGCCTATGGCAATGGAGCAAATTCGCAATAAGTTTATGCAGATAGAATATAATAGATATCTCATATACACATAAAAACAACCACACCAAAAACAATGATAGTAAGACAGAAAAATATAACTGTATAAAATGAATGTATAAATGACATGATCAACAATTTCGTCTAACTGGAACTGAGTGACTTCTAAGATACTGATTAGTGAAAATTTCTTCTTATTGAAAACAAAATGAAATATTCTCAAGGAAAAAGCTTGATGCTTTTATCATATTAATAATCAGAATTATGGTGGGCAAAATGGTGTTTGGTGCTATCCTGCAGAAAGGAAAACTTGACTTGAGGTTTCTTCTAATATGCCTGTGTTAAAGTGGTGTTAACATAACAAAATCAGGTGGAGAAGTTTAGTAATTAGGCTAATGTGTCCATTCAAGATTATTCCAACTCTCCAATTTCTTTACAGAAATAAATTGAGACAAATTACTTTTCAAATAAAAGTCATTGTGCTTTTGGAGATAGAAAAGATGTACTTTTGTAGTATCGAACACGACATATCATATTTGAAGTCATGTTTGTTAAGATGTCTCCAGAGCAGCAAGTAACAAAAGGTATTTGAGGAAAAGTAAAAGCATTACAAATTATCATAAAGCATATTACAATCGTCCACACTTTAAAATAACATACGTTTAAAACATATTCATGACATAAACTGCCTGGTGATCAGATGTTTATTAAATCAAGTAACAATAAAAACAGGAAAGACTGCGGTTTATTGCACTAGAGCTGCATATACTAGGAACAAAAGTCTCAAGAGATGTTATAATTAAAACACGTTCTTTCTACAGTCACATATGGGAGGAATTCTGAGTTCTCAGCTGCAGGACTCCTGAGAGATGATTTTTTACAGTAGGTTGTAGAGCTCCAGGAGGCGTTTGGCCATAAAAGCCGCCTTTGTGGATCCTCTCCAGGGACTAGCATTCTAAAGACACACATTTTGGAAATTTTTTTCCTGGAAAACAGTAGGTTTATAACGACATTATAGTTGAAACCTTAGAGGTGGATAAGATGGTGTATTAGTTTGCTAGGCTGCCATAACAAGGTACTGCAAACTGAGTGCCTCAAGTAACAGAAATGTGCTATCTCTGGAGCCCAAAAGTCTGAGATCAAGGCATTGGCAGGGCCATGCTCCCTCTGAAGGTGCTAGGGAAAGATCTGTTCCAGGCCTCCCTCCTAGGTTCTGGAAGTTCCTTGGCTGATGGCTGCATAACTCCAACCTTCCCTTGCAGCTCTGCCTGTGTGCTTGTCTCTGTCCAAATTTCTCCTTTTTTATAAAAACACCAGTCGCATTGGATTAGGGTCCCACCCTTTTCAAGTATGACCTCATCTTAACTAATTACATCTGCAAAAACTCTATTTCGAAATAAGGACACATTCTGAGGCTCTGGAAGCTAGGACTTCAACATATGAATCTGGAGGTGGACACAATTCAACTGGTAACAGATGGGATAAAATAAGCCAGAGCTGTGTGGGGGAAGGTGTGCCACAGTCAATGTTCCTAACAATAACTAGGCTACCTAAGTTTCCAAATAATTTACCTTTTTCAATATAAATTAGGATAGATAAAAATCATTCCTATGATAATGTTATTTTCACTTGTTCACACTTCTGATTGTCTTACTGAAGAGGCAGAGAATGGGGACAGTTCACTGGAGCATCAAGAATGGGACAAAACCAGCAGCCCAGACTCCCGGGAGGTCTTGCACAAGGTATCACTGGCCTTGCACGCACAGTACAAGAAAGATTGAACACTGCTGGCAAAGATAAAGTTTAGAAAGCAAAGCTCTCCCAGATCTAGCCCTTTTCTAAGCCTCTGTCCCTGACACTCCTTGACTCAAATTTATGTTCCGCTAACATAGACTGCTTATGCTTCCCACCTACATGCACTATTTTTCAACTCCATGCCTTTACTCAGGTGGTTTTCCTGCATAGACTACCCTGCTATTCCTCCTCAATGACTCCTACTCATTTATTCATTAAATTCATTTTAGGGTCACCTCTTCTCAGAAGACTCTGCCAAGACTGGTACTGGTCTGTGGGCTGTTAAGGACCCGGCCACAGAGCTCCGCCCCCATCCATCCATGGAAAAACTAAATTCCATGAAACTTAGGAAGGGGGGTGGCACATAGCAGGAGGTGAGCAGCAGGCTATTTCAGGCATCACTGCCTGAGCTTTGTGTCCTGCCCCTCCAATCCGTGGAAAAATTGCATTCCATGACATTAGTCCCTGGTGCCGAAAAGGTTGGGGACTGCTGCTAACTGATTCTCCACTGGTGTTTCCACAGCTCCTGATCCATGCATCTATTATTGCACTTATGATAGTTGTTTGAAACTTTCTGTTTACATCTACCTCCACCCTGGAATGGAAGTTGCATGAGGCCAGAGAATATGTCTTATTTGTCTTTCTATCTCCAGCTCTTAATAAAATGCATGGCCTAGTAAGTATTGATTAAACAACATAAAATTAAGAAGAATGATGAAATAATTTCAAACTAATACTGCTAAATGTTCGACATTCATTAAAAATATTCTTCATTCAGCATCTTTAAGTTCATTACCTATACTTTAATCAAATACAGTTGATCCCCATTATCTGTGCTTTTCTTCTTCAGGAATGTGCCTATTCACCAAAATTAATTTGTAACCCCCAAATCGTGACTCACAGTGCTTCCACAGTCATTCTCAGATGTGCACAGTGATAAAAAATTTGAGTCTGTTGCTGTGCATGTTCTCAGCTCAGGTGAAAAAAGCCAATGCTTGGCCTTCTTGTTCCAGCTCTCATACTGTAAGCATGTGTCCTTTCCATGGTCTTTTTTTTTTTTTTTTTTTTTTTTGAGACAGAGTCTCACTCTATTGCCCGGGCTAGAGTGCCATGGCATCAGCTTAGCTCACAGCAACCTCAAACTCCTGAGCTCAAGCGATCCTCCTGCCTCAGCCTCCTGAGTAGCTGGGACTACAGGCATGTGCCACCATGCCTGGCTAGTTTTTTTTCTATATGTATATTTTAATTGTCCAGGTAATTTCTTTCTATTTTTAGTAGAGACGGGGTCTCGCTCTTGCTAGGCTGATCTCAAGCTCCTGAGCTCAAATGATCCACTCGCCTCGGCCTCCCAGAGTGCTAGGATTACAGGCGTGACCCACCGCACCTGGCCTCCATGGTCTTTTTAGTGGCATGTTTTTCACATTTTTGTAGTTTCTGTTGGTGACTTTACTGTTTAAAATGGCCCCCAAGCATTTTGCTGTCTAGTGGTCCTAAATGCAAGAGGCTGGGATGTGCCCTACAGAGAAAATACATATTTAGATTTGCTTTGCTCATCCACAAGTTACTATGCTGTTGGCCCTGAGTTCCGCGTTAGTAATCAACAATGTGTATTAAATAAGGTGTCTGTAAACAGAAACACATGAAATAAGTTCATGTATTGATTTGTTGATGAAAATGTTATGACCAGAGGCTACCAGGACCCTAATCCTGTGTTTCTCGTAGGAGCAACAGTTCAGTATTAGCTAATTCAGTGTTCACAGTGAATTTATATGACAGAACCACCATGATTAATGAGGATCAACTGTAATGCTAAAGCCAGTTTCGCTCTTCACATTGCACTCATCACAAGCAGTTCTTCTGGTAATTCATGATTCCATTTACCATTTTCAGAATCTGTAATGCAAAAGAAACCACTGCTACACAACAGAAACGTCAGTGCTGTTTCTTTGTGGCAGCCTTAATATATTCCAGTGACTATGAGCAAGATATTTTGGTACATATTTTGTTATGTTTCCAAGTATAAAACTAGTTTCTGTCTTTTTCTGTATGAGTTCTCTAGGCCATATATTTCTCATTACTGACTCATAATATATAATATTTATTGATTCATGCTATGCTCAATAACTTCAAAAAGATTGTAAGTTCCTAGAGAGCTACCATATATCCCATATTAATTTTATATCCTCAGTATTGTCTAACTCAGTAGAAATTTGTTAAAGTAATTAAAGTATTAACCACTCTCCAAAGACAAATACCAAATAATCATAACTGGCAAAGTCATCAGAAGAAAACAAGATTGAATCTACTCCCCAAGCCTTCCCTAACTGTAAAACACATATAAAACATATATAAATGTTACTACTTTTTGTCATTGAAAGCTTCATCTCATTTCCCCTTGGCCTCTGCTTTAACACCCACCCGCCCTCCTCCTACACTTTCTGGCTCTTTCCTGGCTTCCTTGGCTGAATCATACCCCTCCCCTCCCCTCGAATGTACTGCCATCCCCCAAGGATCTATCCTAGACCTCAGTCACATCTCCTTCTAAGTTATCTCCCTGGACAAAATCCACACTCTTCATTTGTCAACTCCATAGTAGAATATGGCCAAATAGACATCTCCACCTCTGACCTCTTTCCTCAAGCCCAGAGACTAATGTCCCATTTTTACTTGTCCACAGTTAAACTTATTTAACATCCATCATTTTTCTCTTCTCTAATGTATATTTTGGAGGAAAGCATGACTACCTAACCCATTCAATTTTGCTATGTGCCTCTCTTTCTCCTCTTACCCTCCAAACATTGCTAAGTTTTAATAATTCCATCTCCACATACCTTCTATCTTTCCCTTCCCTTTCATTATTATTAATGCTGGTTTAGTTAAGACCCCTGGTGTCTTTCCCTGGACTATTACAACGAGCTCCTTCATTCTTTTGACTCCCTACCTCCTTCTCTTGCTATTCCAAACTATTTATTAATTTGCAATTTTCCCAAATTTCTCCCATTTGTCCCTTAAAATTTACTCTCCACCCTCCTCCACTTTGATCTGCTCTCCTGGAAGCTGAAGTGTGCGGACCACATCAACAAGAGTTCTTGTCCTCTGGCTCCTGGTTGGATTTGACCACTGGGAAATATTGGTAGGAGTTCAAAGGGTAGGCAGAGAGGGAGTTCAGGTTATTTATTCTCCTGATGTCTTTGATCCCACCAGGTGGTCTTCTTTACACAGCTCTCTCTTTCAGAGGTGTGGATGGTGAAACCCTCCCCCAGCCCCAGTTTTAAGTATTAGAGGTTTCATTTCTTTCAATTTCCATACATCTTTCGCAGAAGCCTTTTACTAAATTTTTCTTGACTTAATCGATTTGAATGTTCCATCTGTTTTCTAACTGATGCACTAGCCAATTATTTACCAAAAACAGATCAAATCATGTCACTCCTTTCTCCCAAAATCTTGGAGTTTTTTTTCTCATTGTCTAAGTTCCAAACTCTCTAGCCAGCATTCAGAGTCTTCCACAGTGTAACCCTGTCCTTCCTCTTTTATTATAACCATACTAATACCACTCCATATCTCCCACCCATCCTCAGGCTGAGTTCACTCAAATTCCCTAAGAAGCTATAGGTTTTTACACACTATTCCCAGAAGTTCCTTCTATTCTTTCTCTTCCTGGTGAAATGCTATTTACTTTTCAATGCCCAATTAAAAATATCGTCTTTCAATGAAGACTTCTCAGTTGCAATCATCTCCTATTTCTCTGTTCTTTTAAATCTATTGAATTATTATTTATATTTATATTCTAGCTTAAACCATTATATTAGTAATATTTGAAGGATGATCCATGTATTAATATTTTTGTGTTCATATGAAAATGTTCCATTATTTTGACGTGTGTATTAGGTGCACCAAAGAATAGCTCTCCATATATGCCAGTTTCCAGCAGGAAATGAGGCCTTAGCTAGGAGCTACACTCAACTCTAGTTCTGTTACTTGTGCAAAAGCCACACTATCCCTAATCACATAGCAATTTCTATACTATTAAGCATTATCAAAAAATGATGATATTGTGATAAAAATACAGATGGCAGTGCTAAAATAGGGGCTTCATATGGAGTTCTTGGTGAGAGGGAAAAAGTCAGAGAAAAACATAATTCTTAGAATGACATCTTAACTTCAGTAGAGAGAAAGTTGAGGACATAGGCAAGGATCACAGATGGGGGCTAAGGTACAATATTCTTCTATGTACAGACTCAACCCTATGAATTGGGAAAGGAAGTTGAGAAATGCCCTCAAGAGAACCATGGGATTTCTCTCTTGGTTATTTTGTGCTGAGAATGTTGAATCAATGTCACAAAAATTTTTTTCTCATTACTAACATCCAAATTTCTCTGACTATCTGGGTCCATGGTCAAATTTGCAGCATAGATATCAACAACTGCAAAAGATACTAACCCTTGAGAACCTAGTTTCTATCTGAGGTTAGAGTTAAGCCCAGGTCAAGCTGAGCAAGTAAAATGAGGTTTGATATATTTTTATTTATTTATTTATTTTTACAATCCATACTTACCAGTGCTCACATTACTTGGACGCAAATCTTGAAATTTGAGAGGATCTATACTATAATTAATGATTAAAGAAGAGGCTTAAGAGGCAATTGTGAGTTTGAAGCTATAGATACTGAACTTGGGAAGAAAAAAATGAAGGAAAAGGAAAAAAACCCCCAAAACAAAAACAATCTACCATGCAGGTATTTGGACTATAAGATGAAATACAATGAGACATTTCAGAACAATAAGAATATTGACAAGAGTTTTCACTTTTTGTCATACTTTTATGTCTTTATATACCAAGTTGGAGAAGTATTACTTAAAACCAGCCCTGAAGAAAGCATTTGCAGCAACACACATTTGGTGCTTAGTTGGCTATCTGGCTTTTCAATCTTACATACATACAGAGGAAATACTCAACATGAAATGAAGGAGGACGGGACAAAAAGTATCAGCAATGCACTGTGAACATCAAAGCCCATCTAGAATTTCCCTTGAATCAGGCTTTTTCTTAAAATATGGGACAGGCATCCAAGGCCCTGTGGGATGACAGCATAAAGTCCAGACCAAGCCACGGTGGAAGAAAACACACATGCGAAGAGGGATCTCCCTCATTTTTATCAACCCATGATGTTGCCATCTCTAATTTTGTGGAACTCTTTCTTGCCTTTCTGTGCATTTCTCTTCCCACAATTTCCACAGTTTCCACAACCCACAACCTTTCCTGATTCCCCACCCAAGCCACCGTTGGCAGAACACATGATTAGAATGAAAGCAAACTCAGATGCTGAAGTTAGAGTCGGCCCATCACAGAAAGGACCAAGTTTACTGCCGTTTTTTGATAATCTGTTTAAACTAGAGGAGAATACTTCTTTAGGAAATAACAATCAGAACATAACATGCCTAGGAATCTAGGTCATTTCTTTACACATAGTTGGAATTCAGTCAATTGTTATTTGGTAGTCATAACTATTTCTATGAGTTTGATTTAAAATCACATTACTCAGAGACCTGGATTATATCTTCTCCTTGTAAATACATAATTAAAGCTTTAACTTGGAAGAGAAGACTTTGCCTGTAGAAAGAAATAAAAGTGTAATTTAGTTTGAAAGTATAATAAATTCAGTTTTATGAACATCAGCTGCATTCACTATCAAATATTTATCTTCACAGCTGTTTTCATACTGCATTTAAAATTCATACATGATTGATCTAAACAGTCTTCCTCTTGGTTTCTATAGAGTATGACTCACTACACAGCTAACAGCAAGAACCACTGCATGGGGTTAGTACTTTCATTGGATTAGAAGTCACTTCCATGTTTAAGTTAAAAGAATTTAAACACAAACAAACAGTTTTCTTACTTACTTTCCACTAATCCACTAAAGCGGCTTTGTTTTATCAGAAAGGAATTCTGTATTTAAATTTGTGGTCAATTATCTTTGTTTCCCTTAAAATACCACTACTTGGAATTGTGGTTATAAACAAACTAAAAAAAGTCCTTTTTTCTCCAAAGTTAAAATATATAAAAAATAATTATAGTATCTCTGGAAGAAAACGTATTTTCTGTGAGCAATAACTTTTTGTTACTTGCCAACACAAAATTGAATGAATGACAAATACTATTAAAAGAAGATATAAATATCCTACCTTAACTATATTAGAAAATTGGAATGGCCAGTTTGAATGTCTTCTGTTAGCTTTAGTTTCTTTGTTTATAAATGAGTACTCCTTATTTCCATCTAAGTCAAATATTATATTTTTCACATTTCTTGAACACGAGAGAGGAAAGCTTACCACTATCTAAGATTACTTTACATCACTATCTCTTGGGAAATGAGCCACATGGTACAATCACTGCATTAAATATATTAATTGTAGGCTTGGACTGATGGAACTACCAGATGTAGCACAATTTAGGTAAATTGAGCCAAGTTTACTAATCTAAAAACCACAAAACAACAAAAAAATTTACTATCAGTGTATAAGACAGAGGCCAGTGACACTATTAAAAAGAGAAGTATAAGCTTCTGAACCCCAGAATCCACACCAGGATTATACAGATGGGAATGAAGCATCCGAAAGCATAAGGCCTTTACTTTGTCTGAAAGTACAACTTCCAGTACTTAAGGCCCAGCTTCATAAACAGATGTACTTTTTTACATACGGTGAAATAATTCACCACATTGACAACTGTAAATATGTGCGGGAGACCTCTTCTTCCAGTCTCAGTGAAACTCATAATACCAGAATTTTGCCGTGAAGGTGTGAGGCACAGTGCGGCATGGCACCCTTAGGCATAGACACAGTTCTCAGTGATGAATGACACACCACCTCCCTAGACTAACCCAGCCTGGCCAGTGTGTGCTGGTCAGTGATATGCAGCCAGGGCAAGGGTCAACTGCCCAGTTACTCTCTATGAGTCATACTGGCCAGAGAGGAAAATGAGTTAGAAAGACAACAATGTCAAGTTTTCACATTGAGAAGAGAAGAAGAGAGAAGGAAAAGCATCTATGTGTTGTTTACTTCAGACCTCACACACTAGATACATGTCCCTCATTTATTTATCTTAATAAATACTGAGCACTTGCTTTATGTCTGGCACTGTTCTAGCAGCTGAAGAGAGAACAATGCGCAAAAGAAAGGCTGTTCGCATGCAGCTGACATTCTGTTAGGGTTTTCTTTTGTGTTACCTCAAGGTTATGGGATGTGGGAGAAAGGGCTATTTACTTGACAGACTGCTGGGAAAGTTGTCAGAGTTATGGGGAGTGAACATATGGGGGATGACAGAATGTTCCGGTACAGAATTTGAGTCTCTCCCATGGGCTCATTTGTTAACTTGTAATAAAAGTTTTATAAACTTCAAAATAGAATTGACCTATGATACAGAAAAAGTCATGAGGTAGGGGAAAGGTTATTAGCAAATCAGTTAAGGCCAGAGAATATCAGATTTCTTTCTGTAGGATGATAACCATTCCTAAAATTATTGTTAGTTAATTATGATCGTTTTGAAAAATCCCTAGAGTCTCTCTAGAATACAGTCAGAGGTCATAAGAAATGTGTGTGATCGAAGCTGGTGGTGGTAGAAGACGACAGCGGTGGGGGAGTGAATTGTGGAAAGCTTCCTCTCTCTTAAGCCATTCAAACTTACTTTTCAAGTACAGTATGTAGGCGAAGTTTGGCCCAAGGGCCACTGAATTATAAGCTCTGCCATAGTTCTTTGAAAATCTATGCTTTTTAAATTATAAAAATATTAATAATCATTCCTGTTATTATTAGTCATAGGAGTATTACTACTGCACAATTCTTATTTTTGTCGCCCAGAATCCAGTAACCCTCCCCTTCATAATCATAACCCATTTTTCCTGAATGGATGGCAAACAATCCATCCTCGATTTTCTGATCATGTGCTTTGAATGAGCCTCCATCCCAGGAAGAGATGGGAAGAGATGGAGCATTTGCGCATAAGCCAAGCAAAGCATTATGATTCCCCAGAAGGGGTGATTCATTTTCTATAATAGTAAGCACATGACCCAATCAGACATAATCAGATGCAATAAGCTTTTATAAACCTGTTATTATTTGTGGGAAATAGATTTTTGCTTTTTATGTTTGATATGACAAGGAGACATTGTAAGGTCTGAAGCTGTTCCTGTCACCTTGAGACCATGAAAGTAGACCCTGTCTGAATTAACAGCATCAGAGTGTGCAGATCTGGGTTGCCATGGCAACTTAACATCTCTGAAAGTCAAAGAGATGGTGTAGATCAGTGACTCTTAGATGGTTCTACCTACAAAGAAGAATAACTACTTATACCCTCAAGGAGTGAGGCAGTATACTCCAAAATAGCCTGTCATCAGTGGAAATTTTATTTTAAATAAAGGAACTTTTAAATTTTTATAAAAATAATCCTCAAGTAAAACCTGATGTTTCAGGAAGAAGAATGATGGGTGTGTTTGTTCTCTGGCTTCATCTTACCCTTGGCACATCGTTCTTGCCTCAGAGGTATTGAGAAACATGGGACAAGCCTGTTCACGAAGAAATGCCCGCTGTTAAAAGTCTATTAATTTGCATTTCTTAACACTTGACCTTAAAGACACCCTCTTAATTTACAAGTAAAAAGTAATATTATTGCACTTTCCTATAATTCAAACTAATAAAATGTAACCACGTAAGTGTCCCTAGAATTCAAGTAGGTCCTTTTCTTTCCTTTTCCTACTTCTCCCTATCACTACCATTCACAAACTCTACCTCTTTTCTTCTCCTGTTTTGCTTCTTAAAATTATACTGAGCATTTAAAGATTGGTACTCAGCTAGCATAAATAAGGAGTCCTGCCTCTCCTTGTCCAAGATGAAAATATATGTATCAAGTGTTTTGGTTTTTTTAAGGCAAATGTCTTGGGCTTTTCCAAGTTAACAGACTGTCTTCCCCACCTCATTCCCATCAAAGGAGGTTAAACAAAGAAGTGGGGGGAGTAAAACAAGTTCTTAACTCCATGAGGGCTTTGTTTCAAAGCGTCCAGCTCTGAGGATGCAATATGGTCCTGCCAAGCGACAGGGAAAGCACCACCCAAAAACCTGAGGACATTCTGCTAACCAGAGAAGTAACTGTGGAAACAGCATGTTACAGAGATACTGAAAACTAATCCTGGATTTTCCATTGTAATGTACATTTGCTGGAATATTCAACTCTCCCTAGGCAGAAGTCAGACTGTTTATAGCTTTCAGCCTCACTGTTTGTAAATGGAAAGCTGAGCTCAGAATTCATAATCACTGATTAAGCTGCTGGTTTTTACCCAACATTGGGGGGAAAAAAACCTCATGGGTTCTCTCATACTGAACCATAAACACATGTTATGTTATGTGTAATAAATTCCCTAACATTGCACTTCTTTTGAAGGGTAGAATGAGGGATAGAATAGAACATTTTAAGCTAAAAGCTACAAGAGTCTCTGACTAGTTGGCATATCAAGTTAAAAATGAAAAAAAAAATCCATATACGTACCATACCATGTTATTTCACGTGTTAGCATCAGAGAATGCTAAAGCTAGAAGGACTGTAGAGCTTACTTACTCCAATTCCCTCTTTACAAAACAGAAAACTGAAAACCAATGAAGCAAAGTGACTTACTCAGGGTCACATAGTGTCAACATAGACAATAGACTCAATTCTCCTGATTTTTAATGCAGCATTGCTTTATGCATAAAGGAATGTGCAGAACATATCTCATGTTAATTACTAATCAGTGCCACATATACAGATCATGTCACACCATTTTGAACACATGAGTTCTTTCACACTAACTTGACTACCATAGACCTAGGTATGCAGCCATTATGTTCATCTGGAACTTTGTTGGAACTGTCTTGCCCACTTCCACATGTCCACGAATGAATGCATTTAGCTAAGCTAGGAAACTCAAATAATGTCTATGAGTAGGTCTGATTTTGCTGAGTCAAGAGGAAAAAGATCAGTTATGAGCTAGGAAAAAAAAGCAATAGGTCAGAGTGTAATAATAACATATTTTCTAATTTTGATATTTGATGCTTTGACACCTTGGAGGATGGTCCTTCCAGGGCTGGCCAATTACCAGAAATAGTGAAGGACTGACCTACAAGTGTACCTTTCATGTGCAGACCAACCAGTTCAGAGCCACACCCCAGCCACCCTCTTTATCAAGCTCTGACATTCTGGACCACAGGGCAGGAACCAGACAACTAAGGACAGCCCCTAGCCCCCAGAGTCCACTGAAATTACTCAAAATCATCAATCCTAAGCCTGTTTGCCCTGCCTTTCCATCACTTCCTACGGAAACCATCTGATAATAATCTTTTGATTAATAATAAAAGGCCCTTGTCCACATTTTTCCCTCACTCTCTCTGCCTCCTGACTGACCCCAGTTCTTTCCCACATGGCCCTGTGTGGTGTGACGTGGCCCCATGTGGTGTGCTGTGGCTCTGTGTGATGTGGCCCATGTAATGTGGTGTGGTGTGGCCCTGTCTGGTGTGGTGTGGTATGGTCCCATGTGGTGTGGCATGGCCCTGCGTGTTATGGTGTGATATGGCCCCGTGTGTTGTGATGTGTCGTGGCCCTGTGTGGTGTGTGTGCCCCCTCCTCTTGGGAACTGTAACAATCTATATTTTCAATGGCAATTATCTCCTGATCTGTTGACCTCACTATACCTGAATAATAATAATAAAAATTACATTTTGCAACACAGAGGTCAATAGCAAGAAAATTAGAGATGCGAAAATCAGAGATGGGTTTCAAGCAAGCAAGAGGAAACAAGAAATAAGTCACAAATGGGGATAATGTGGCATAGGTCTCCTTTAGGAAGAAATCATGCAAACCTGGAATTCTGATGGGGATCTGCCTCTGGTGTCATCTTGCTAATATGGGAGAATTGTCTTAAAGTGGCACATTAACAAGTTTCTCCTGAACACACTGCTTAATAAATGGCATGTGAGCACTTTTACATTCCTAGACACAGACTCACTGTGTAGCATTCCCATGACTAGTGAGTGCCCTAGTTCTAGTCCATAGCAGAACGTTAAAATAGCCTCTTAGTCATCTCCCTGCTTTTTCTTTCTCCCTTATTTAATTCATTATGCCCTTCTTTCTAAGTCACAGCTTACAGACTCCCAAAAATCTTCCTCAGTTCCTAATATCTTTCTCCTTTAAATTGAATCCTCTCGTCTGTTACATTCAAAGCTCTCCAAATAGTGTCTTCGGCCTATTCTCCAGTCTTGACTCCTGCTATTCTACACTATTCTCTGTAATCTGGCAAAATTAAACCATTCATTGTCCTCAGCGCATTTTCCAATATAGTAAACCACTCCATTATTAGAAGCACCATAAAATGCTATTTTACAATATTGGTTTTGGAGATAAACATAACTAGGTTTAAATTCTTGGCTCCCAACAAATTATGGTGTGATATTGGAACTCTAAAGCAGGGAGATGGCCATGCTCCCTGCAAAAGTAGGGTCCCTTAGGTAGGGGTTGCTGTAAAGGATAAGAAAATAATAGAAAATGGAAAATAATGGAAATAAAAGAATACACAGAGACAAAAGTATAGTTTTATAGATTTATAAAGATTATAGGCAAAGCGGGTACTCAGGGGGCCTTGGATCTCTCCATCAATCACAAAAGGCAAAGAGTGAAGTTTTACATGGGCATGTATAGGTACAGTGATTGGTTGCCAGGGGTAACAGACTTACATAACAACAGGTAGTTCCTCTTAGGTTAAAAGTTTTTCAAAAGGCTTCTTCAGATCCCTTAACTAATTCTATCTACATGAACAAATGGTTACAAAATCTTTCAAAGACTAACTTCTAAGGTCTAAGGTAAATTTATCACTTAGCAGAAGGATTAAACATAGATATAGTGGCTCCATATTTTCTTTATCAAGTTATTGTATATTGAGACAGGTAATCAGGAGTTTAAGCAGGAACTTTTCCTTGTGCTAATTGCTTTTAGCCACAGGTGGCTGTCTGTCGGGTGAGCATTCTTTGATCAGCTCTCATCCTGTGGCTCTTAGCAGACCTGCTTTGCTTTTCAAAGCAAGTCCAAACCTCAGGTCTGAGAATCGTGCCAGCATTGTGGGATATA
>CAUYSK010010089.1:0-84217 GCA_963575035.1 Avahi laniger | reverse complement strand
TTGTATACTCCTGGATAGAGCTGGAACGCATTCTACTAAGTGAAGTATCCCAAGAATAGAAAAACAAGCACCACATGTACTCACCATCAAATTGGTATTAACTGATCAACACATAAGTGTACATATAAGAATAACATCTATTGGATGCCGAGCAGGGGGAGGGGAGGGGGGGAGAAGGGGACGGGTATTTGCATACACGAAGAGTGCAATGCGCACCATCCAAGGGATGGACACGCTTGAAACTCGGACTTGGGGGGAAGGAAGGAAGCAAGAGCAATATACGTAACCTAAACATTTGTACCCCCATAATATGCTGAAATAAAAAAATAAGTACAAATCATATACATAACAGATAGGAATTAGTAGACTCTTTCATATAATTCATGTAAACATTATCTTAAAGATATTTTTCTGAGGCCATAGGTGCAGGCTAAAAGAGAAAAGAAAAAAAAATACTGTTAGTAGATTCCAGTAATAGCTATGAAGTTGTTAAGGCTTCTTATATTATGCAACATGTTTCCACCTTGACATTTACTTTTTCCACCCATGATCTTCAAGTTTTCTTGGCCGTGTTTTACGGACACACTTGTTATCTGTTTTATGCTTCCACACCTTTCACCTAACTACGGTTTTATTTTTATGCTGTATACCTAATGACTAAATTTCTACTTATTTAATGTCCCTGAAGAGTTTTTGAAATGTAATGAAGCAACTACCTTCCCTATAATTTATGCATCCATTTATATATGGAACTGTAGTTTAATCAAACTCCTTTACCTTGATAGTATAATAGCAATATCTAATGAAAACATATGAAGTATGTGTTTCATAATTACCCTGGACAGCTCATTTCGGTTTGCTTCCTACTTAATCCCGAAATTCCTATCTTCCTGCACTGTAAACACTTTCCTTCCCTTCTCATCAATCTCAGTTACGTAAATGAAGCAGGGGTAGTGGCACAATTACAGGGTGTTTTTTCTGGGTGTTATCAAAGGCCCTATTCTCAGAAAAACAGCTGACAAGGGCACCCGCTAAAAGCAGTCCTTTCGTTTGATGGAAAGGTTGAAGCAGACCTAAATTAGAGAGAACTTTGCAAACTCCACTGGAGTCGTGCCGCTGGGGCCAGTGAATGCCAACACGCACCGTGGAAATGGTGCTCGCACGCAGGCCCCTTGACGGGCGAGGACCTCATTCCGCACTCAGCGCTACGCTTTCTCCAGGGCACACTGGGCAAAGGCCATCCCAGTAAAATTACTTTATACATCTTTCTTTAAATTTTCAATTTAAATTTTAAAAGACACTTAAACACTAGTTTAAATGCCTTTTCTTTTATGTCTGTCTTTCTTATTTTTTTTTAAGGATGATACCTTTTCTGTCTTTTCCTCCTAAGGGGAAAAAATAATGTTCCACATTCCCCACATTCACTGCTCTAGAAGCTGTTGATGGAAGATACAAATCACTTTGATAATAGAATCATGGAAAATGCACTACTAGAAGACGGCAGGTATTCTTAGCACCTACTGACTGATCTCAGTAAGTTAAATAATCTTTGAAGCTTCAGTTTCCTCATCTGCAAAATGAAGATAACATCATGCATCATTGCAAGTTGCTGTGAAAATAAAATAATAAGCAATGCCTAGCCTAGGTGCTGGGTGGGTGCTACAAACAAATTTTTTTTTCCCTCTTCCCTTCTAAGCCATTTTCTGCCTACCAGGTGAGACTTTCATGTCATTGGTAAACATTTATGGAACATTTATTATATAACAGGCACAGTGCTGGAAACTGGGGATAGAACATGACCATTGGTCACATGAATGTGACTGTCCAGCAGAGAGATAGACATTAACCAAGTAATGACATACAACTTATATTTGCAAATTCTGTGTCCTCTAAAGGGAAAGCACAAGATATGATGGGACACTCTGAGTGACACTGTTGATCCATGAGATAATCGTCACCTATCTACTGCAGAACATTTTAGTTATGTAAAATACCCTTCCCTATCTTTGTTTTAAAGTTGGTTGGACTTGTTTAACTTTCTGGAATTTAAAGATTTTTGACACAGGGTTCCTTGTTTTCTCTCCATTGTCACTTTATTTTGACCCTGGTGCTAAAAAAGAACAGAAGACTTGCTCAATTTCTTATCTGCTTTGTGACAGTGAACAAAAGAGTGAATTACAAAGGTGAATTGTAGCTTTATTAAGCAATGGATTTTAAATAACTTAATAGCAGTCTTTAAACAGGAAAAATTAGCAAACGTGTAATTATTATACGTGAGCAAAAATACACAACAACACAATTTTATATAAACACACACACGCAACTTCGCATGACTCTGCTCCCTTCTGTTTTTCCTTATGCAAAGGCTCTCCTGGATTTCTGGGATCCATGGGACAGCTGAAACCCTGGGGGCCCCGTCAGGCCATCTCAGCACTCAGACCATGGATTCCCTAATCCTCCCTTCACAAATGGGAAAATCAAAGGAAAAGAAGTAGCAGAGAATGAGAAAGGAAACACATGAGCAAGTTGCTAAATAAAAAAAGAAAAGAACACACACAAAGGGTCAAAGAAGATGATTTTTAATTGTCATTCTTCTCCTTATCCTTTTGTCCTTTTACAATCTTAATCCTGTACAAACTAATGAGGAAAAATGAAAATTAGTTTCATTAGGCAGACCACTTTTGTCAGCCTCAGTCTTGAATTGATCAAATGAGGCAGCTGAAGGGAGAATGAATCTTCTTTGTGATTAGCTCACACTCTTGAAGTAGCCAGGCACCTGTGAGGCTATGGGGTTGGAGAGAAGATAATAATTGGTCTCTCATCTTTTGCAATTATGTATGTTTCAAGTGGATGTGAGCTGTGGGGTTTGAGAGGGCTACATAAAAGGGGAAAATTCCGACGTGAACACTTCAGTCATTAACTCTAGTATTCAAAAGAAAAGGGAGAGAAAATTTTAAACAATAGAAGACTTGAGAAATAGAGACCTTAAAATAATAATGTTTACTGAAAATTAGGACAATTGTTCATTAATTTCATAGCTTACAGCATCCTCATCCTACTAAATAATTACCGTAGCTATTGACTGGACACAGAATGAACTGTTTTCTCCCCTTTTTATGCAAAAGCCTCTGACATCTCAAAAAAAAAAAAGTTGACAATTTCCTCCTTTTTATGTCTCATTTTCCAAGTAAAAATGAGCAGTAAATGAGAAGATTCCAATGTGCCATTTATATGTGTGGATCACGAGAGAAATTTAACAAAGTATCAGATATTACAGAAATTTTTTCCTTTTTAAATGTGAAACGTTCCTCAAGTGTCTGTTCCGTGATGTTTAGTCTCATCTCTTAGACTTGGGCTCCTAAGCATAACACAAATGAATTTTCTCCTTGATATTTCATCTGCAATTAGAATAGATTTCTGGCAAATGCACGGGTGAGAGGTGGGGCTTAGTTAGGGCTCTGGGGTCCAGACAGTTTTTCTGTTCTTTATTAAAAGGAAAAAATTACTGTCTGCTTTCCCAATCAATTACTTTTTCCCCATAAAACTAGAATTAATGATTGTAATCCAACATGACTGGTAATAATTTCTATTTGAAGACATACATTAATAAAGCAAGATTTAAAAAAAAAAAAAAAGCAAACAAGGAGGAATAGGTCTAGTTCCACCAGACTATACTCTCCACTAGCATAGGTAATTTGGTTTATTGATGTATTCCCATCACCCAGAACATAATCTGGCACATGTTATTAATATTTAATACTTCATTAATTATCTGTTGAAAAAATGTATAAATACATTTTCACAATATACTATTCTCACTAAATTTCAACTATAATGAATTACTGTGAAATCTTTGTCTCCTCGTGGCTTTCTACCAGGCTTGGTTAGGATAGTTATGTCATTTCACTGTGGTTATCTCTGTGTCTAGACAAGAGGCCTTTGGAGGGTTAATTACTGCTAGAGCTACAGCTACACTGGCATACAAACAAAAACAAAAAACGCTTAAGTCTTTCTTCTCTTACAGATTGCTACTTCCTAGAGAAAAAGTTCTCACTCCCTTCATACAGCTAGCCAGTTGAAGGGAAGACCCTAATTATCCTTCCAAGTTCTGGCACTCAGACTATTTCTTCTTTTGGCTGAAGATCAAACAAAATGTGAAAAGGTAAAAAAAAAAAAAAAAAAAATGCAAAAAAAACCCAACAGGGCAATAATGCCGTTCTGTGTGGAATACAATCAGAAAATTTCTTCCTTTTTAGAAAATACTGATATGAGCTCTCTTCCATTGATCAGGAGTTTGAGATTTCATACAATGCTTAGATTTATGAATAAACCCCTCTCAGTATGCCATGTTTCCTTAGTACAACCAAGAGTCACCATATGTCAGATGACATACTCATCTTCAGCTGCAAAGTGATGTCGCAAAGTGTACCAGAGATTAATTTTAAACATATTCAAATGGATATGAAAACTTTATCCTGTATTTCTTTATGTTCCTGATCAGGGGCTACTTTTTTGTTTTAGAACCAGAATGTTTTTGTCTTTTCCCTCTTTCTGGCCTTCCTTGTTCCTCTTCCCATTAACCCCACCCTGCTCCCCACACAACTCCTTGAACTTACGTTTTGTCATCTTTTTCTTTTCCTCTACACCTCAATGCACACAAGTTCTCACCTCCCTCTGCACACGGATCTCACCATCTTCATACCATTCACCGTCTTCATGTTGAAGAATAAAGAAGTTGGAGAGGATGCTATTCGACTTTCTGTTTTTCCATTTCTCCTGTGTGGTAGCTTACTAAAGATACCTCATCTGCTCCAGAAGAGAGATATAAACTTTACACATGTGAACTTAAATAAAATCTTAAGTCGCCCCCAGCTGACTGAATGGACCCCTCTCTTGGCCAAGGGGACCCTAGAAATACCCTAAAGCTGAGTTTCTGGCCATGAGGAGGGAGATCAGACATGCCTCCTCCTGAACTCTTCCCTTCTTGGAAATAGTCTTTGTAATTCATTAACAGGCCTAAGGCTATACAAGACGGAACTTAAACCATATCTACAAGTCATCGATTTACTTAACAGATCACAGTGAGTCCGGGTATATGTCCAATATATGTTCGGTGGCTTGTCTCTGATTAACAGATTCCTTATCTTAACTTAGAATATTCCAAGCCTTTAGACAAAGCTTCATTTCTTTAACCAATTACAAATCAAAGAATCTTTAAACCCACCTATAACCTGTAATGCCCCACTTCGAGATGTCCTGCCTTTCCAGGCCAAACCAATATATGCCTTTCATGTATCGATTTATGAGTTTACATGTAATTTTTGTCTGCTGGAAATGTATAAAACCAAACTGCAATCCAACCACGGTGGGACCACTTGCTCAAGGCTTCTTGGATGTGGCTCTCTAGGCCATGGTTACACATATTTGGCTCAAAATAAGCCTCTTTAAATTATTTTACAGAGTTCTTATCCATTGACATATTTTTACATTTATTTTAAAAAAGAAATATTTCTGTCTTGTGTATTGAATTAGACACCTAAAATATCTAGAATCCAAAATTCGTAGCTGATAGTATAGTTTTCTTAAAGTTTATTATATTTCATGAAAGTGATTACCAACTAGCAGGTGGAGAGGTATATAACTTGTGTATCAAGCCCATTCGAATTTCTTGGAGTAGGCGATCATGTAAAATTTATACATCTAGCACTAGCCTTTGACAGGGAAAATTCCCAGTAGATGTTTGCTGAGTGGATACATCAATGAAGCAAAGAGGCAGTGCATCCTCTCGCTGCGGTGTGGAAGGTGAACTGGAGACTGGGTGAGCCGGATCTGGTGACACCAGGTAGGAGATTTTTAATGATATTAAGAGGGTAAGTACTGATGCTCAAAAAGGCAGCAGAAATAGAGAGCGAGGACTAAATATATTGTAGAAACAGGAACCAGGTAAAATCTCCAGAATTTGTTGCTCTGGTGAATTTGGGGTGAGCATCCAGAGGATGACAAAAACAGGGAGCCCTGGGTACCCACTGATATTCACCTAAAAGTAAAGGTTTCAAAAAATTCTACAAATATCATTAGGACAAACATGGACATTCATAAGTTTACAAGACGTGGCATAAGTGTCAGATTTCAGGATCTGAAATGTCAGTTCTTGGCGCGCTCATGGCTGAAGAATGACCAGATGTATCAAAGTAAGGCAAGCACAAAAATGAGGTTTATTGAGGAGAGAAAGATAGGATTATAGAGCAAAAGCAAGATATAGGTTTACAGAGTGTGATACATATGCCACAGATGACAACCGGACCCACCGTTGCAGCAGAGGGAGAGCAAGAGGATGGGCTTAGTTATGGTGTGGTCTCGTTTTATAGTGCTGAATTGGTACCTCCCTCATGACTCAGACGTCACCGTGGAGCCGCTTTGATGGACAGTTGGGAGTTGCATGACCTAAGTCTTACTGTGCACATGGATCTCCCATGAGCCTCCCTGAAAGCCCATTTGGGGACAGTGAACTGCAACGGCACCCTCTTTCATCTCTAGCAGACCTGGCATCCCTCACTATCCATCTAACGTAAGTGCGGACCCTTACTAAATTGTCCACTCCTGGGAGCATCCTTCCACAGATGGCAAAGATCAACTTTCCTGTGTCTCTGCACCTGCTGCTGCCTGTTGATGGGCTGCACGTTACGGGTAAGCATTCCTTTCGCTCCTTCATTTCACAGCATTCTTCGTTTTAGTTCTTTTAACGTTATTGACTCCAACCTTGATCCTTTCTTTCTCTCTGGCCCTCAGTGTTTCCATCTCATCGTCTTTCTACAATATCACAGCTCTCCTACTCTCTCCCCTTCGGTGATCGCCACGCCACATACAGTATAAGAAAATAAGAGGTCAAGAGAGTATTTTTAATTCATTTGTATAGGTTTTCATGGAATCAGTTTATTCTCAGATATGTTTGATTAAAAATATACTATTTCCAAGCTTGCTTTTCTTTCTTTCCTATTTTTTTTTCTCCTTCACTGTCACTGACCTACATTCCTCACGTCAGATGCGGTCACCTGGAACTCAGATTAAAAGGAAGAGGGTTCACTCTCTGCTCCTTTTGTGTCTCGGGTCACAATCTGGAGAATTCCGCTGCACCGAGAAAGGTTGGAAAACATATTTCTAATTCTTAGGAGGAGGTAATTAAATAATTTCCTTTTATGATATTGTCTTTGTTCTCTTCTTGAAAGGAAAGAGCGTACCCTTTATCACTTTAAACAGGGCAAACTAGTATTTCTAACCCTCCTCCCAAAGTTAATTAACATGTAAATACTTGTCAGTAAAAGGTAACTCTTCAGCAATTAGCATATAAATGGGCCAGGGACAATATTCTGCCATAAAGGAGACAGCTTGGAAGATTTTGCCAAATGTAGTTGGAAAGAAAAAAATAAAATAAAATAAAACCTTCATCATTTCCATGCAAACAGTTATGAAATAGAATGTCAGCCGAAGCCTGGGGTAAAGGGAGAACTACCCCGCCTGGATTGAACAAGGTGAAGTTTGCATACACAACTTGGTTTTATGTACATGTTTACTCAAGTAGCAATGACAGAAAGTGACTAATTGTTTATGTCCAGGAAACACATCATGTTTGTTTGATTTTAATGGATACCATCAGCGAAGGAAACGGGAAAGCCACAGGTGGGAAAAGAATTTACGGGCTAATTTTTCCATATTGGGTGTAATGATTAGTACACTCACAAAATGGCACATGCAGGGACTGCTTCAGCCCTGAATTTGTGTTTCAAATGAAGTAATTGTGCATCTAATGATCCGTTTGCACAAGCAATTACCTGATTGGCATATGCCAGGTGAGCTTTTGAGAGATAATAGGGCAAATTCACTTTTTTGCTTTGCATCCATAGGATCCTAGTTTGAAAAATAAAATAATTATAGCCTTATTATATTTGTGACATTTTTATTAGAATCGTGTGTCCATGTGTGAATGGGATGCTCATGCTAATGAATGATATGTCATTAGCCCAAGAGGAAAATAAACTCTCTGACCACACTGACACAGATACTTGTTATTTATATTTATTATTAAAACTATAACATATCCACGTTTATGGTGGGGAGACTCAAGAATTTGTAATCAGAGAACCTGGAATCACATCTCATGTAGCTACTATGGCAGTTCCAGATATGTAAATTTAGGCAAGTCACTTAACAACAGCAAATCACATTTCTTCAAAATGGAGATAATAATCTTGTTCATATGGAAACTGAATCTGGTTATCACTCATTGAATTTTGTATTACTTAATGAAGTGCCAACATTAAGTCAGTCATATTGATGCCTATGCCAGGTCAAGGTGAAGCCTTGGGGACATCTGTCAGTGTTGGTCTATTCAACATCTTATTCCCTCCTCCACTTGGTGGAGTTAACAATCCGTACCCCACCTCTCTCACCACCAGGTGACAGGTGACCTAACTTGATTGAATTCACCCAGAGTCAGACTTGAAGCCGGTTTTCCTACCTATCACCAGACTTATCAAAGCCCCTTCGGGTTAGTTCAGGGTGCAAGGATTGGAACAAAACTGGATTAGTCTTGTAATCTTGAAAACGGGGCACATTTTCAGGGTACTCTAGCCTAAGTTGTGTGAATACTGTAGGACAGCAGAAAGGATCTGCACATAAGCCTCAACTCTCAGGGAAGTTGGACATTTTCTCTCTGCACCCTAGAAAGTCAAGTTACCAAGCAGAATTTTCTGTGATCATGGAAATAGCCCATAATCTCTAATGTCCAATATGTTAGCCACGAGCCACATGTGGCTGTTGAACACTTAAAGTATAGCTAGTGGGAACTCAGGAGCTGAATTTTTTATTTTATTTTACTTTAATTTAATATTTTTTAGAGACAGAGTCTGACTCTGTCACCCAGGCTGGGAGTACAGTGGTGCAATCATAGCTCACTGTAACCTCGAACTCCTGGGCTCCAGCGATCCTTTTACCTCAGCCTCCCAAGTAGCAAGGAGTACAAGTACGCACCACCACACCTGGCGAATTTTTCTAATTTATTTATCTTTTTTGTAAGGGGGGAGAGTCTCACTAAGTTGCCCAGGCTGGTCTGGAACTCTCAGCCTCAAGCAATCCTCCCACCTCAGCCTCCCAAAGCACTGGAATTACAGGTGTGAGCTTAATTTAATTTAAGTTTAAAGAGCCACATGAAGCTAATGGCTGCCACATTGGACAGTGTAGCAAGGAAAAAACAAGATATCAAGTAATGACTTAACACTATAGACTACGAATGTCAGCTACAGTCCACAATTGTTTACTCCTACCTTTTAAAAATATGTAACACCAATCTTCCCTTTCCACGGCAATCTTTGGCACTTTTTTAGCCTTCCGTTACCTATTCCTTGTCATTATCAATAGATGATGAAAAGCACAAGGATCTAAGACTGCAATAACTTACTCTTATTAGAATCCGTCCTGAAGCCAAACCAAACCAAAAAAAACAAACAAGGAAATAGAAAAGCAGGGCTTTTCTAAGGTCTTTAGGTCCTGCAATCTCATTGTTGGTATATATTAGGTATGACACTGTCACCTAGTTGGAGTGGATTATTAATGAATCAGAGAGTTTGTGACCTAACCAAGTATGTAACATCCTATATCTTAAAAATTATGCCTAACTTGATTGAGTTTTGAAAGCATAGATGAAATAATAGTAATCATATAGTAACTACAACTTATTATGTCACAAGCATTGATCTAAGAACTTAGATCATACCTTGTGTAATTTATTCCTCATGACAACCATAAGAGATTGTTGTTATGATTTTTCTTATTTTATGAATTGAAGAACTGAGACCTCTAAAGGCCACCTAACTTATCCAAAGTCATAGCAAGGACACGTGGCAGAGCTGAGGTTCGAAGCCAGACCAGCCGGACACCAGAGCCTACTGCCATAACCACTGTATGATGTGGTTTTATACCACATCAAGGTAAGGATATTCTTGAAAAATGATGGAATTTTTTAAGCTTCATAGAAGAGCAAAAGTTTCCATGCTAGACAACTACTCTGCCAATGAATCAATATAAGTGAGTCTGAAACTAGGGAAACTGCTTCATGGGCAATTTAAGAGAATATTGAGACAAAGGAGTATCTGGACTGACCTTTCTGTAAGGCAAACAATGATCTCACTTCTTCCTAACAAACTGGAATGAACCTCTGAGTCTAGCTTGGTGCGGAGGTTAGTTCCTGAAATGAACAGTTGGGGATTATCTCATAGACAGGAACACATTCGTGTTTAACTCAGTTTAGGGTGAGGACCCAAGGCCTATCATGCCTTCGACAGCCCACTGACTTTTTCCTTCTTTGAGGGTTACAATCTGCCTATGTCAGGACTTTGGCAAATGATTTATAGTACTGTTTGAGATTGTTGTTCTTACTGAAGTGAAAATAAACTGCTGAGGTTGTCTCAGAACTGAAAAATGGCAATCTAGTCCAAAATATAAATATTCAGAATCCTGGCTTCCAGAAACCAGGGATCTGAAATAGAGGTGGGAAGTGGGGAGTAGGAGCTGGCACTTTCCTCTGCTGATCCAAAACCTTCAGCGTGTGTGTGTGTGTGTGTGTGTGTGTATGTGTACATGCACTCAGGCACATACCTACATATAAGGACCAAAGCCTTAGTGCACTTTAAGCTACCCTCTGCAGACCTCTCTGCCTATAAAACCTGTGATCAAGTGATCCCTGAATATATTCTCCCCTGAATCTTGTTATACTGTACCTATTAAAAATTAAGAAATTTAAGATCCATTTTTTAAAAAACTATGAAAGAATCCATCTGTAGATTTAGAAAAAATATTAAAATAAAATTTTAAATACAGCCACAAATTGGTGGAAACTAAAAATACTAACTTTCCTGGATAATTCTGCATTCCAGGACATGATCATATCCAATTAAGTTGAGCTCTGTTCAATAATCACTGTGTAATGGGATAGAATCACAGAGTAATAGGATTTGTTTAAGGCAAGGATAGAAAAGCTTAATACCTATTAGATATCTTAAATGCATTAAGAATGAAAAAGACCAATTGATACAAAACCATTTAGGGGAACCTAAAGAAAATGAAAATATTATTAAGAGTTAGATGTATGGTTTTCTGAAGAGTCTTAGTTGCCATTTATGAACTTTGTTGCCCAGTGATTTTCATCTCCAATTTATCTGAAAATAGTTAGAATTAAAAAGAGAAAGAGCTCCATACGTAGACATCCATCCTTAAAATTTTTCTTACAAGATCACTGACCCTGGCAAGTCAAAGTTGGTCTGGAGTAGCCAGGACAAGATCTCAGAAGGTCACGATTGCCCTGAACACATTGTTCGGCTTCTCAGATAGAGAACTTTCAAAAGAAACCATGAATGCCTTGTCACGCTTGAACTAGATATTAGTTGGCTAAGCTGAGAATCAAATATGGGAAATTAGTTGTCATTAAAAGATCGCTTCAGGCAGTTCATTTCTCATCAGCCAAGCTGTGCAGGCCTCCTGCTGTGGACAGTGAACATTAGCTTACTAAATACTTCAGCTCATCAGACACTGCATTACTCATGGATGGGCCTGAATTTTGGTGATTGGGGGAGGGAAAAAGGAAACAACAGATAAAAAAAACATAACTACTGGCATCTATCTGGGTAGAGATTAATTCACTATGCTATTACAACATAAAATTGTTCATCGACATGTACAGATATTCACAATTTATTGTTAAGAGGAAAATAAACTGGTTATGAAACAATATTTATAGGATATTATTTTTGGTAAAATTGTGTGTGTGTTTGTGTCTGTGTGTGCTTAACTTGGAAGAATAAATAGCAAAATCTTTACAGTGGTGACTTTAGGGAAGTGTATTTGGGATGACTTTTTATGATTTGTTTTATTTATCTGTATTTTCGATACTTATAAAATTCTATTATTTTAATAATTATAATTTTATAATAAACACCTATTATGAATAAAATAATAGACATCAAACAAAAGATTATGCCTATTTCTCCTCTTCTTCTTTTTGAAATGTTTTATTTCCTTTTGAGGAACATCCATTCCGAGGGCTTTCCAAATTACATGGAGGGGAAAATTCCATAGGGAGTACAATTGAATTGTGAATAGAAACTGTCACGTATCTGGGGCCTCTCCTAGTCTAGCAGCTCTAGAATTGTACTGCATACAGGACAGCTCTAAAAGTTGACACCCAGAGTCAGCTGACATTATCATTGGGCTTCTCTGTCCTAAGAGTCTGCACAGACTCACTCTCGTTCTCCCAATGAAACAAACATGTTCAAAAATAATTGGATTCACATACCCAGAAGTTTGCATTATATATAGGAAAATGAATGGGCTTTGGAGTCAGGAGCTCTGGATTTGAATTTTCATTCCACTGCATAATGGCTGGGTGACCTTGGACAAGCCACTCAATCTCTGAGTTTCGAATTCTTTATCTGTAAAAAGAAAGAGTAAAACCTATATTGCACAATTGCCTTTAAGATGAAATTAGATGTTCGTAAAGCCCCAAAGGAGATGATCTCTGAGTTCTGGATACTCTGACTTTCATACCTTTTCATGTAGTGAAGCTGCAATAAAGACCACAGGTAGGAAAAGGGACAACAATGGTAGCATTTAAAGCAATCTAGGGGAGAGGAAGTGTATGCAGCCCCAAATTTAGAGAAGGAGAGGGGGAGGGAAAGTAGAAGTAGGCAGGGATGTCTTTAAAAGGGGAGGTTGTGACTGATGGATTTCCCATGCAGCGCAGAATCCATTTCTGCAAGCTGCTGAGCCCCCTGCCCACTGAGAAGATGCCTTCCTAGACACACAAAGCTCCTATGACAGGAGACAGAGGGCCCGGCTTAGCCACCTGACCTGGTGAGCCATAGGAGCTGCTAAGTGTTCCTAGGATTCTGAGCCCATTTTCTCCTCTCTAAAATGGGGATGTCATCTACTTTGTCTCAAAGTTGTTGTGAGACTCAAAAATTCTTTATAAGGAGAAAAATACTACTTAACTATTTGTTAGTTAGGACTCCGGTTTGCAAGTAAGAGACAGAAAGCCGAATCCGACATGCTTAAGCAAAAAGGGGAATTGCTCACAGAATCAAGCACAGGGAAGAAGCTGGGGCCCGGGGACTCCTGGTAAGGTGACTAACTCGCCTTGGTTTTAGCACTAAAAATGCAGCGTCCTGGGAAACTGCTCAGTGCAGGCACGAGACATTGGCCACCAGCCCTCACTGCTGCCACCCTGCATGTCACTTCACTCCTCTCCCCTGTCGACCGGCTTCCTCTGTTTTCTCTGTCCACGTAGTTAGAACCACAGTCAGTGACAGATCCCAGTCTTTAATTCTGTTACAGCATGGACAATTTCATTTTTTATTGCCCATGACACAACTATAGTTTACAATAATGCCATTTTGTGAAAGCCTCATGCTTGGCTCTTAGAAAGTAAAGTTATAGGCCTCACATCTGTGTTTTTATAAAAGAAGTCTAGTTTGGAACCACCAGACTGGATGAGTTCAGTGAACTCCTGAGATCACTTATTTTCAGTTGAAACCACTCAAATACAATCTGTGATCTTTGAGAAATCATGAAATGCAGGAAGGGACTTTGTTTTTAAGGTACTTTGGTTAATGTCCGCTACCCTACTTGACAGGAAGCTCTACGAGAGCCACAGCTGTGGCTATTTTCCTCTCTGTGTTAACCTTAGTGCTAAAATCTGGTTGGCCAAGTGGGTGAAGAAACCAGGAGGTAAAAATGAAAACATGAGAACTCTAAATGTTGAGATGTGGGCTACGCGCTTTGTGAGGTAGTCACTCAGAGAAGGAAGGGAGGCATGGAGGTGCACTGCACCTGGTAAAGACTTAGAGTGGTGGAGAAGAGATGTATAAGGAGAAGGGGAAATCCTTTCTTTAATCATCTTCCTCACTCAGTTCCTGACTCAAAGTACTAGAAGACAGCACATAGCTGTATAGGGAGCTATACTTAAGGACTCCCAGGTGGTTCCCTTTTATTGGCCTGGTCGGGGAAGGGCTTGGGGTGGGATGCATGTTACCAGGTGATTCATATACATGACTGACAGGTGTTCTTACAACAAAGTTGCAGCTCCGCCGCTGTGTGTGCCTCAAACCTCAAGTTCCTGCTCTTTGCAGTTGTCAGCTGCGTTTTCCTGCAGTCCCTTCCCCTGGTTGTTCTTCTCCACCCCTAGGAACCGCCCTCCTGCTGTAACTGCCAGCTGCAGATTTGGTCCCTGCCTATCAGTAGCTCACCAGAATGTCTCCTCTTTGGAACTCCACAGGAGGTAGAACAACCCAACCGGGAGGGAGGAAGACCTGCTGCCTGTTCTCTTCTTGACTGTCTCCAAATTCCTTCTATTGGAATGCATTCTTTGAAAAACACGCAGATTTTCTGAAGGTTTTTCTCATTAGGTGATTAAACAGAATGAAAAAAATAACCAGCCCGAACCTCATTTTCATTTGCTTTCCAACCTCTCTGTCCACTTCCTCGTGGCTTCTCACTCTTGAACCATCCAATTCTACCTCATTCTCCTAGATTTCCACCATCTCCTTCCTCTCTGGTAGTCAGCAATGGGCCTTAATTGACACATCATTAAAATATATTAAGGCACCATTTGAATTGGAATAAGAATAAATTCCAAGCAAAGGGCTCAAGCCAGCCTTCCAGATTTCGGTGTTGGAGAGCCCTCTCAGAGGAGGCAAAGTCATTTTCTTCCCCTGCATTGCAATGGTTCTAAACAAGCCAAATTGGAATACAATCTCCATGATGCTTCTCACCACCTTGTGTTTTCATATTGGCGGCTGCCTAACAGTTTACACCAAACTATTTAACACTTGCCCATTTGCTCTGACAGCTCTTTTATAATAGACGACCACCCCAGGTCTGGGGAGGTTCGCTTTGTCCAATATTGGCTTCATTTGGGTATGATCATTTTGTTCAGAATTGTTTACTGAGCAGACTGCTGCTAACTTCCTCCCTTCATTGATTGCTTACCAGGAGAAGCAGGCCAGCTCAGTTTCCTGGTTCCAAGAAAGAGAATTCAGCAAGATGAGGGTCAAATTACCCCAAACTCCAGATCATCTATATAAACAGTGTCATATGTGTCCAGGAAAGAGAAGCTTTATTGTTTGTCTTGTTCTGTTTTCTGGAACTAAGAAGACAATTGCTTCCTTGCAAATATGGACAGATTAAATACACTAACTACATTCTGTCCTTTTTGCCATCTGCTTCTTGCTTATTTTATTTTAAGCTGCATGACTAAACTTTATTATCTGATGGGTGAAGGTGGGCCCTGCTGCTGTTGTGCTCAACTCCTTGAGGCTTGGAATGAATGCAAAGTTGCAGGGCTGATCTGCAAAAGGGCGAGCCAGAAATCAATCGGCCACTGTGCAATTATCACTTGCTGTGTCAAATACTGAGACATTAGCATTCTAAGATTCCTCTTGGCAAGATTCACAGCAGGGGGGAAGGGAGTGATGGAAGGGGAACAACAACAACAATAAAAACCTTGTTATGTTTTATTCCTCTAAATATCTATATTTGCATAATATTCCTCCTCTTTGTGCTTCCCTACAAGTGCAGTAAGGAAGGTTCTGTTCCTAAGCTCTTTGTCTTTTAAACTTTTTCTGTACCTTTTGGGGTTTCTAGTCTCCCTCACTGTCTTTCTTTCTTGTCTTATTTCCCCAAATATCTTAAAGAATTCTATTATTTCTATCACCAAAAGCTGGCTAGGAACTTCTGACAATTCCTTTTTGATCCCCATTCATTCTGATTTCTCCCTCATTTATTCCCTGATTCCAGGGCAGTGACCCAGGTGAGGCAAGAAAATCACCTGCTCAGGTGTAAAATTGAAGGAGATACTAAAAATCTCTGTAGCCAGGATACATAGTATTTCAATGCTATTTAAAGTTTTTTTAATTAAACTTTAATTAAACTTTTTTATTTTGAGATAACTGTTATTTCACAGGCAGGTGTAAGAAAATACATAGAGACATTTCCCACTGCTACCCTTATCCCAGTTTCCCCCAGTGGTGATATCTTGCAAAACTTCAGTATACAGGCGGGACGGTGGCTCAGTCCTGTAATCCTAGCACTCTGGGAGGCAGAGGCTGGAGGATCACTTGAGGTCAGGAGCTCAAGACCAGCCTGAGCCAGAGTGAGATTCTATCTCTACGAAAAATAGAAAAAAAAAATTAGTCAGGAGTGCTGGTGTGGGCCTGTAGTTCCAGCTGCTTGGGAGAGTGAAGCAGGAGGATCGCTTGAGCCCAGGAGTTCGAGGTTGCTGTGAGCTAGGCTGACGCCACAGCACTCTACTCAGAGCAACAGAGTGAGACTTTGTCTCAAAAAAAAAAACAAAACTATAGTGTACAACCAGGATATTGGCATTGATACAATCAAGATACAGAACATTTCCATCCCCACAAGAATCCCTCAGTCATATGCCCACTTCCAGCCCTTCTTAGCCTTAAGGCGTCACTAATCTGCTCACCATTTATAAAAGTTTATTTTTTTGAAACTGTTATCTAAATAGAATCATACAGTACATGACCTTTGGGAATTTATATTTTAGTCAACATAATTCTCTGGAGATTCATCCGGGTTATTGTATGTATTGACGGTTTGTTTCTTTCTTTTGCTGGGTAGTATTCCACGTACGGATGTGCCATAGTCTGTTCACCCACTCATTGAAGTACATCTGGATTGTTTCTAGTTTAGGAATATCACCAATAAAGCTACTATAAAACATTCGTGTGCAGATTTTTGTGTGAATATGGTTTTCATTTCTCTGGGATAAATGCCAAGGAGGGCAATTGTTGGGTTCTATGGTAGTCGCGTGTTTATGTTTGTAAGAACCTGCCATGCTGCTTTCCAGAGTGTGTGTACCATTTTGCATTCCCCCCACCAGCAATGTATGAATGATCCAGTTTCTCCATCTTCACCAGCATTTGGCTTTGTCACTATGTTTTTATCTTAGCCATTCCGATAGGTATATGTAGCGATATTTTATTGTGATTTTAATTTGCATTTTCCTAATGGCTAATGATGTTTAATATATTTGCATCAGCTTATTTGCCATCTGTATTTCCTCTTACAAAAAAAGTCTCTTCATGTCCTTTGTCCACTTCCTAACTGGAATGTTTTTTTGTTTGTTTACTGTTGAGTTTTAAGAATTCTTTACGTATTCTAGATACTAGTCTTTTGTTGGATATGTTTTGCAAATACATATGTGTCTGTGTCAAATAATTATTCTTTACAATTTTTAAAATGTCTTTACATAATTATAAAGAAAGGGTGAAATTCAAAATATTTAACACTTAAGGCCTGGACATCAGCCAATTGCAATGAATGTTGGTCTTAACTGACAGGTAGCCTGTTGTTACATGTATTAACACAAAATCTGCCTCACCACAAGAGGACATGAAATCCATATACAATGCTAAAGCATGCCTTTTGCTTTTATATTATACACATAAAACTTCAGAGTTACTTGATGAAATTTTCTATCTCAGTATTCATCAATGTCATCGTATAATCTGATAGCAAATACTTGTTGATAATCATGTTCAAGATGTTCGTGCATATATATATAATTAACTAAATCCTTTTTGTACATTGTCAGGCATTTCTAAATGATAGATTGATATGAGAAAATTATTTATTTTTTGTTTCAAAATTAGTGTACTTTATTGGGATCAATTATTGTTATATAATTTGGATTATTGAAGTGTTAATTTCTTATACTAATATGGGTCCCAATGGACAAACTTATTAGGCAACTCAATAAATTCTCTTAACAATCCTGAGAGGCATTAGCATTCCCTTTTTTATGGATGGAAAAATTGATGACCTTGAACATGGTAGAACCTGAACCAAAACCCACAACCTTTGGCTGAGGATCCTATGCCATTTGTCATGTATGTAAAGAAAGGCTTTGCAAATGACAAAACTTTATATGAATTGTAGTTTTATTCCTATTGAAAAAGAAATATTCTTTTGTTATGAAAATGTCTGGGGAAAGTGGATTATGAACTATGTACTTGAATAGATCCCCAATTCTAAAAAACAAGTCATCAATTGATTGACTGATAGTTTTACTTTATTGTTCATTAATGTCCAAATCCTCTTTGGTGCCCAGGCAGAGGCAGAAACTTCACTTTTTTCATGTTGGATTTTTAAATTTTTTTCTATAAAGTAAGTTACCTAACCAACCAGTTCTATTGATGTGTAAAACAGCAAGTATCTTGCCAATTTATCAGTCTAACATCAGTAAGATAATAGTCTAATATCACTGATGTCATTGAAGTTATAAATCTAACTTCACACTCTGTGTGAGAACTTGGATGAAGGGCAGAACTTCCACTTTAGTCATTTTTTTGAACCATGAGAACCGGACGTGAAATTGGTGCTCTGGAAATGTTTGTTTGCCCTTCATTAGCTGAACATCTTATTTTCTATAATAATCTTACAACTGTGTAAATTATTTTATTTTTAAAAAGTCCCAGGACTCCTATGTTGATAAATTAGAAAATTCCTTCTCCATTTTCCTTCTCCAAGTCCCCACCACCTCCGACATCACCTTTTTCTCTGGCATTCTGCTGCTATGATCCCTAGTGCCTGCTTGTTTCACAAAATGCCAAGAGCAGATCAATGGATGTCATTGTAAAAAAACTCAAGAAAATAGAAAAACAGAAAGTTTACCATTTCTCAATATTTACTAAAGTGAGATCCTAGTAATACACTTTTCACGGCAAAGCAGAGAGGAGAACCATGTGGGTCAGACAAGGAAACTTGCCAAATGATTCAATTAAGTTGGAAATATCAATTCAGTTGAGTGGACATCTGTCAACCTTAATCTGGTTCAGTACAATGCCAATTTTATATCGACTCCAATTTTAAGAATTCATTGTTGGTATAAGACTATAGCCTTATAAATATGTCACATTACCAGGATATTCCTCTTTCAATATCGTATAATTATGATGAGTATAGATAATAGAGACTGAACTATTTTAGTGATTTATGGGAGGGAGTTGTTTTAGAGGGGACAAAACATTCACATAGAATGAGCAACGGCAGCCATTTGCACATATGAGCTAAAAAGGTAAAAAGTGAGTATAAAAAGGAGTGAAAGGGAGCAAAAAGAGATGACTTGGTACTGACATCTGTAAGCAAAGGACAGAAAGAAGGGAGCCAAGCAAGTTAAGTCCATACAGTATACAAAAAAAGGAATGGATGCACGATAAACAGAGATCATATTTTTTTTTTGGAAAAATACACAAAGAAATCACAGCTTTTCAATTTAACCTGGAGAAAGTTATTGGTGATTCTAGGGAGAACACTTCTGTTTGTTAGTGAGAAGACCTAAGGCATTGCAGGTAACATGGAGGAAATAGAGGCAGCTGGTAGAGACATAGCAAGTAATCAGTTATCTGCATTTGGAGGTGTCTGTTAAGAGGAAAGCTCCCAGGGGAAAATGGTAGGACATAAACCATTCTATCCTCATATGCTTCCAGGGATATGGCCAATGTCCCTTCTTCCTCTGCGCTCCTGTAGTTTATCCATCTGTGACCCTCATTTGGCACTTAGGACATGCTGGCTTGTATTGTTCTTTATTTCTTTAGGAATTGGTCTATTTCCAAAACAGCCTGTGAGTTCTTTAACAATTACTTTATATTGTCTGCCATAATGCCTTATACATAACATTAGTGATAGCAATAGATAAAGAGGTAGCAATAGTAAAAGTAGCAATAGAAATAGCTGTTACTAAGACTGTGCTAAGTACCTTACATGTCTTAGTTCATTGAATCCTCCTCCTGGGGTAGCCATTATTATTATTATCTGCCAGTATCTCCAATTTAAAAGTGAGGATACTGAAGCTCAGAGAAGTTCAATAGCTTGCTTCTACTCACACAGCTTGTAGGTGGCAGAGTTGGGATTCAAATCCAAGGGTTTTAGATCTCAGTTGCCAAACTTTGGCAAGGAAAATTTTGTGCACGCTATCTCGTCTCTTTCTTTTTTTCATTTTTCACTGATATATACAACTCTAAACAAGAGGACTTTATCAAGATATTCAATGCAATAAGTTGTTTTATGTCTGTCACTAGAAACTTCAATTCTCCTGGCTTTTATGATTTGTCACCGGAAGCAAAATGGTTTATGTCTGGGAGAAGCCTGAGGCCATCCGTGGTGGTTCTGGTGGGCATGGGGATTGGAAAAGCAGTGGATCTCTGACTAGCAAGATAGGTAAATAGTACAGAAAACATCTGTCAAATAAGCCACTCACAGAAACAGAGAACAGGCAGAGGTCAGACAGTGCTGCCAGATAAAAACATGGATACCAGGTTAAATCAGAATGTCAAATAAACAAGTTTTTTTAGTACAAGTATTTCCCAAATATTGCATGGAATATACTTACACTAAAACGGGACTCATGTTTACAACTGAAATCCAAATTTAGCTGGACACCCTGCATTTTTATTTACTAAATCTGACAACTCGAAGGCCAGAGCACATTCTCCCACATTTTGATGTGCTGAGGAAGTACAGATCTGAGCCCTAAACCACGAAGGGAGAAAGGGAAAGGAACATTTCTGTCATTCTTGTGAAAATCAGGACTGCAGCTTAAAATAAACTTGATCTACTTAAAAAATTAGAAGTTTTGTTTTATTTAAGTCTGATCAAGTTCATTGAAAATGCAGACAATAATTTAACTAAAATTCCCTTAAATTCTTTATATGTTTCTCCGTCTCTCTCTCTCTCTTTCTCTCTCTCTCTCTCTCTCTCTCACACACACACACACACACACACACACACACACACACTCACAAATTTAGGAAACAATGATTTGCATCCCTTTTCTTCATGCAACAACTTGTTTTATTAACCTAATGAATTCTGCACGGCAAACACAAGAATCTGGGTTCTAGTTTCTTGTATCCATTCAAAATCCTGAGAATCATTCTCGTTAACTTCTGTTCAGCAGAAAACCACAGGATTTTGAACCAAAAAGGAACTTTGGAAGTCACCACACCAACTTCCCTGCCTCTAGGAATGACGATTCTCAGTTATGAGAGATTTGTCTGCACATTCATGGTTCAATCAAAACTCTGCCTGTACCTGATTTACTCGGATAATCATATTTCTGATGTCTCATCAGAACGAATTTGTGCTGAACATAAAACTTAGGAATCATGTGTTAGTCCCTGACCTAGTCCCAGCTGACTGCAGTCAGTACCCTGGCACCCTGGTGGGATTTGGGGAGATCTGACAGTTTCCACAAATGGAGTTGGATGAGTTACTCCATTTCCAGGGGCTGCAATTCCTGCAGGTGAAAAACTTGGACTCCTTTTCCTTTCTTCCTTCTTCTTGTCTCTCTCCTCGTATTTTCTCCCACCTTCCTTCTTCACTCTCAGCATTCAATGCATTGCACAGAATTGTTGCAATCCCGTTCCGGGAGTCACAGCCACGAGTTCCTCTCAGAATGGAAAAGAGATTCTAGACCAAATATTCCTATTGCAGAAATATTTAGAGGCAGGAGGGAGCAGACACAGGTAATCTATATTTCCTTAATTCACCAGAAAGTGTCTTCCTTTCTTTCTACTTTGTTTTAAAATTTAAGACTAAATTATTGTCCAGTCATGGTGGCTCAGGCCCGTAATCCTAGCACTCCAGGAGGCTGAAGTGGGAGGATCGCTTGAGGTCAGGAGTTTGATGCTAGCCCGAGCAAGAGCAAGACCTGGTCTCTACTAAAAATAGAAAAAATTAGCTGGGCCCAGTGGTCCACACCTGTAGTTCCAGCTACTTGGGAGGCTGAGAAAGGAGGATCCCTTCAGCCCAAGAGTTGGAGCTATGATGACACCACTGCACTCAAAAAAATAAATAAATACATAAATAAAAGGAGTAAATTGTCTACTCAATCCCTGAAATCCCTGCCCTGAAAAGTGACTAACTACTTGGTGTTAGCATTACAGAGAACATGATTTCATTACAAGGTCCTCCAAAGTTCTCCGTTTTGTCAACTTAATTGCTCGTGGTGGGTTACTTTCTTAATCATAATGTCAGTCCTCTGGACTTCTTTATCTGTCACCCCTCTACACTGGTGTTATTGAAAATAAAGCATTTCTCAGCTGATGAAACCAGGTTCTAGAAAGAACTGTCTAAGACATGAACCAAATCTCTTTGGGATTGAATGGCTTTACTATATCTATCTGTGGTACCACCAGGACATGTGAAATCCGTTGTCATTCCTATTGGTTATTTATTTTAAAGGAAAAAAAAGGAAGAAACAATCAGTCTTACAAAACTAGAAAAAACCTTGAAACTCCGAAAACAAATATCTGCCTAAGTAGGAAAATAATGTTGTCTGCATTTCAGAAAAGGCTACCCAGTTGTTGTGATGAACGACAACCATTCTAAAAATGCATGTACGTAAATTTAAACATTTGCTTTTAAGATGTTTTTGTCCTCATACAATTTAACTGTTTCAAAATGAAATGTTGCCGCTGTCCAGATTATAAGGTTGATGAAATGATACATTTTGAAACAATCCAAGTTTTTACTTTGAAAAAATAGTAATGTGCAGGGATTACTTTATTAGTGTTTCAATTTTCTAATTGCCAACAATCAATTTAAATGTTTCCCTGGAGTTCTTTGCAGCACTGAAAATTGAAAGACAAATCAAATAGGTGGAGTAGTTAATGCCAAGGCCCATGTGTCTGACAGTAGCGTCTGTTCTAACATGGTTAAAATAGTCAAGATTCCTGGAATTTCACAGGAATATGAGAACAACATCAGGAATGTCATGGATGCTGAGCATGAAATTTGTCTTTGACATACATGTGTTTCTTATCATACACTGAATAAATTCGGTATTATTTCCTCCTACAAATTAGCTGTAGCTTACATTTCACTGTATATTCCTTTTTTTTGTTTTTGGAGGGGGAACCATAATGTGGGGCATTACAGGACTCTTGGGTATTAAGTTGGGAGAGGACTTATTCTCCAATATCCACAGCAGATTACTCAGTTTATGGGTGATTTTGGATGCTTGCTTTTTTGCAGCAGCACCTGTTTTGAAGTTATAGATTTCTCATTAACATTTCCACTAGAAAGAGAAAGAAAAGGTGCCAAAACTGAGTAAAACAGTTAATTCTTCTGTGCTTCTTTCAAAGAGCAAATAATTGGGTACAAAAGAAACTACTGTGAAATGACACGATTAAATAGTGTGGATTTTTTCATCAATATTTTTATTTAAAAAAAAGCACAACTGGACAACAAGTGTCAATGAACAATGCTAAGAGCAGTGAAGAATACAATGGTGAAATGAATACAAAGATGAAATAGAAAACTGCTTTGTAATCTGGATTTAACCTGATCCTACTCAAAGATAACTGGGAGACAACTCTTTTGGCCTTATGTGATGAACCGTTTCATGCTCTCTGTGTGTCCGTGAATGGATATAGATGATGTGTGTGCATATGAATGTGTGTCTGTAGATGTCTGTGCATTATGTCTGTGTTCAAGTTGGGCTTCGAATCAAGTGCTCTGGTTTTATGCCCCCGGATTAGATTACATGAAGGAGCTGGAGCCCGTAGCAGGTGCTACTTCTACCCCTACCGGCAAGTGCTCTTTGCAGTGAATTAAATAGGAAATGACTTGTAGCATTCTCCATATTCCCATCTCCAGTATTTATATCCAGCACTATTACAAGAAGTTATGCGACTAAAAATACAAGTTGCTGAGTTATTTATGTATAATTTCTGTTAACTTAGTGAGATATATTTTGCAAATTACAAATAGTTTCCAAAAGCCTAAAATCATTTAGACTAATTGGTACATTATACAATCTTCATAATTGATTTTTAAATGAATTCATCCCTAAGTAAGTTTTAAACATCCTACAATAATTGGTTTCTAATAAATGGCATAAATAAATGAGCAATTAATGCATTTATATAGAAAACAGTTGATAGATCTTTAGTCCAGTTGAAAGAGCCTGTACATTGCTGTAGAAAGTCCACTAGAATCTAAGCATCACTCAAGTCAGCATGTCATTATTATAGACTAGAAATGTTAGACTGGAATGAAAAATGCCCATTTTTCATTCTTTGTTCATGAATGCAGGTGATCATTTAGTTTAATAAGTAAGAGATATTTATTTTAGACATGAAGTTAACTTAGTTGCGAATTGTCAGGATTGAGAAGATCCAAACATTTAGGTTCCTAGTGATGATTTCAGCAATGAATGAAGAGAGAACAGTTTCCCTTACAGCAGAAGAACATTCTGTTAGAAGAATATATTTATTTATAAAAACACATTAAATGATGGGTGTGTTGGGGTTGTTTTTCTAGCTGATTGAGGAGGACACTCTCTCTTTTAAGAAGAGATATATGACTGTGTATAGGAGACCTCATAGTCACTTGCCAAATGTTAATGTTTAGCACTTAGTATCTCTGGCTCAGAACCAGTCTTAGCATCTTAGGATCTGTTAAGTTGTTCCTTCTTCTAAAACGCAATTGGCACTTGAAAGCAATTCTGACATCCTTCGTGCAAATGGAAACTGCAAACCAGAAAACACAGTAAGAAACGCAAGGAACTATTGCATAGTTATATTTATTATATATTATTCACTGCTGTGTATTCACAAATGCCATACAATTTGCAGGATACATGTGTTTTTTTTTCTTTTTCTTTTTTGAGACAGAGTCTCGTTTTGTTGCCCAGGCTAGAATGAGTGCTGTGGCGTCAGCCTAGCTCACAGCAACCTCAAACTCCTGGGCTCAAAGAATCCTCCTGCCTCAGCCTCCCAAGTAGCTGGGACTACAGGCATAAGCCACCATGCCCAGCTAATTTTTGTTTCTATTTTTAGTTGACTGGCTAATTTGTTTTTCTATTTTTAGTAGAGACGGGGTCTCGCTCTTGCTCAGGCTGGTCTTGAACTTCTGACCTCAAGCAATCCTCCAGCCTTGGCCTCCCAGAGTGCTAGGATTACAGGCATGAGCCACCACGCCCAGCTGAACATGTGTTATTGGTTAGCTATGTAGCAACAACTCTTCCTTCTTTGGATACTACATCCCTGGTTTCCTGTTGGGGGCATTCCCTCTGTACCATTAAATACAGTTTGGTGGTACCGTCAGTCAAGGAACCCTATCCTTTCCCTATTCCAGCAGCAGACATGTGACCCATTTCTCTTGCTGGAATATAAATCATGAGCTGACTGACAGAAAACGAACATGTTTGCATGTGACTCAATCCTGCAACAGTGCCTGGACAAGTCAGCCATGTAAGTCATGCAGCAACGTGTCTGAGCTCCTGGAAGCTACCTGGCTCCTGCCCTGTCCCGCCTGGCTTTCAGCCTCTGCTTTGATCCTGAGGATTTTCCACCATCTTGTACTAAATCGCCTTTTCTTTTTAAGTTAGCTAAATTCTGCTTTCTGCTGTTTACATCCCAAAACTGCAACTAATAAAATTTCCTTACTTTTTGGTTAGTTTGAGGTTGAAGAATATACGGGATGGGGGGAACCCTAATGATTAGTAGCTAGTCTGTGGTAGCATAATTAAGCACTGGCCCAGGAAGTAAAAGAGAGTGATATCTAGATTAGTAAAATAAAAGGCATCATCTTTTTCAAATATAGTATCCTTCATTCTAGTGTAATCTACCAAGTGTTGGTCCAGCTAGTCAACTTAATAAATTCCAGGACTATTTTCAACTAACAGTTGTTTATTTTTGTGGTGTTGCTTGCTATTAATATATTTTTTCATATTCAATTAAAAGGTTCTCAAGGGTTACTGTGCTTTATAAAAGTAAGTTTTCTATTTACTTCACCTAAATCTTTCCTCTGACAGCTGTCATATTTAATCTCTCTAAAATGCTATTTCCAGGAGGTGGAGGAACCAGGATGAAAGATCTTTTTTTCTCAGAAACCCACATTATCTACTCGCTTTTCATTTCACCTTTATTTGTATATATTCATGGGGTACAAGTGTAATTTTACTACATTGATATACTGCACTGTGGTTAAGTCAGGGCCTTCAGTGTTTCACCTTTAAGTTCTCCTTCCCTAATCTAGTTTAATTGGTTTCAAATCTTAGAGGTTGGAGAGGTAGAGTGCATGCCAATTTTTGCTTTTTCCATCATATATTCACTGAAAATTACGTTTAAGTACATAAATCCTTCCTATTTGCTTGAGACTTAAGATTTGGAAGCTCAAAAGCCAAGGGGGCCGTGGCGAGCACTAAGAATATACATTGGTTAACATTTCAAAGCATTGCCCTTCCACACTACAATGAATTTTTATTGTTTAAGAGGTCAAAATTCATTATGTAGAAATCATATTTTAGTTCCGTCTGATTAACCTTATTCCTAATCAAACATTTACATGGAACTAAATGTTTATTAGGCTGTGTTTCTGAGAGACGAGTGTCCCTGCTAGGGTCCGTCTGTTTAGTCTAAACCTGCTATCCCCCAGACCAAAAAAGAACCCACCATGGAAGGGCTGCAAAATTTTGTGGCGGTAAAGCCAGGGACAGTTGTCCCAGCTACTGGAGCCCAGGACTTGAGTCCAGCCTGAGCAAAATAGTGAGACCCCATCTCTTAAAAAAAAAAAAAACTTACAGAGAAATTTTATAGATGTAGTCTTCCCAGCCATATTCCTTGTGAAGAACAGCCTTTATTAATTTATGCCTGGATTATCATGAATAAGGAAAACTGATATCCTGTGAGATACATTTTATAGACTTTGTAAGTGAGCAAAAGCCAATAAAAGTATGATCGATCCTGTCAATATAAGCCACGCCTCCGGGCAAGGACCTCTGTAGCACAGGTTTTTACATTTCTTCACAGCAAATTTCTTTTCCTAACTGTATTTGGCTTATTCTTATTATTTGATGTTTGAACACTGACCATTTGGGAGTAAAGAGAGATGAGCCAGGGCGTGCAGGGGAAATCATGCTGGGATTACAACTTTGACCAAAAATGATGAGTTTGCACACGTGTAATGGGAACACGAGTTTTTATTCCCTTGATAACTCCTCAGACTGTTTTATATATATAACTTCTCCTATACTGTGGCTTCTTGGCTGAGACCGAGCCAGGAACTCAAGGTACTCCCTGCCTCTGAGATGCTATTTTTCAATAATATTGACTCTTGTAAAAAGAGAGTATTAAACTCGGAGGATGGAGACCTGAGTTCTCATCTCAGCTTCAACACTTAACTCTCTAATGGATTGAAACTCAGAAACTCTCATCCTACCTCTTTCAAATGATTGGTTTGAGGATCAGCTATCATACTGTACTTGACATAGCTTTATAAAGCATCATGCTCTAAACTCATATAAATTGTAATGTTTGTGTTTATCTAAATAAATTTAAAACAAATTTAGTGAAATTTCATGAGAAGGCAGTTTATTATAATGCCTAATACATGCAATCAAAACAATGATATTTAATAGTAATGTTCAGTAAATGCTGAACAGACATTGTATTTATGAAATTCTTTACTGGTCAAAAGGGAGAAAATTTAGACAGAATTTCTCTTAAAACAATGTTTAGGGATAGAGATGTGGCATTAACAAGTCTGCAAACACAAGAAATTATCATCAAATAACAGTTAAGAGGAAAATCTGGTTTCCAAGGAAAGTAGACTATTTTCATTCCATGCTCATTTTTACTTTATTCTACTTTTCAGAGTTTAGGAGACCAAATAATTCAAATAAAGTTTTTTTAAAGTTTTGTAATACCCAACTATATCATAAAATTCTTAAAAAATAAATCAAAGAAACATTAATTTCAATCTAATAAAATATTATAAAATAAATGAATACAAATTAGCACTACTCAAAATAGAAGGTTCTGGAAAAGAAATGCCCCACTCAGCATGTGAGGGAACAAAAGGCAAGCAAATCACCCCTTTTCCCTGTGGGTGAGGTTAGTCCCCAGAGAGATCCATGACATTGGAAAAAATAGCTCTAACTCTATAGTGAGTTATTCACTTGATAAGGAGGGAACCCAGGTCATCACGACAGTACAGTTTTGGTTTTCATGCAGCCAATCAGATGAGCTCTCTCCTACTCATTCCTGCAGAAGGTGGAGAACTGAACCATCGGCAGTGGGTAGAGGCTGAGCGGGGCATGCAGAAAGACTGATGGTCAAGGTGCTGTGAGACCCAGATACTACACTGGCCGCAAATAACAGGCCCTAAAAGTTCTCTGCACTCTGGATGGTCTTTCACTTCCAATTGCCATCACACTTGTCCTTGAAATAAGTCTCCTTTTCTTGCAGCACCCTAGGCAAGTCTCAGATCCTGGCAACCAGGGTAAATAAAACTAATTAAATTTTTTGGCACAACTTTCACCTCAAGTACATCCCAGTCCTTGGCTACATTGCGGAGGCCACGATAGGAAGATATCCCTAAGGAGCCTGCTGCAAACCTGGCCTGTCCAGGGTGACTGAGATATCCCTGCTCTTTGCCTGGTTGCACCATTCCAGATGCATGTGTGCGCCACGGGACACTCTGCTCCACATCCCACCTCCCCAGCGTGGGCAATCTTATGTAAGTAGAAGCATCACCCTGCCCTTATGCTGTTTTAAAAATCATGTTGTCACAAAAGAAACAAATAGGAGCAGGCAGAACCTGTGCAAACAGAGTTATTTGTACTTAATGTTCTCGTCTCCCACCAGGAAGTGTCTATGCTCCATGAAACATCTGAATCCCACAGAAGTTTGGGAAGTTCACTCTGCAGGATTTACACTGCTTTCACCTCCCAGGATGTCTTTGTTTCACTTGGCTAATTTTTCGAGGTCTATTGCATCCCCCTGTGGGGTGGAGAACAGAATCTTATGTCTGGCAAAGAAAGGAAAGATAAAACACACACGCGCACACACATGCACACACGCACATCCTGACTCCTTATTGACTAAGTGCTACCTGGACTATTACACAAGGACAGTGAGTATTGAAATGCATTGCTTATATGCCAGGCAGCAAGCAACTATATTTTGCTTTATAGCATTGATCAGAGTTTTACTATGTTTAGGGAAATTATCATTTATGTTTACTTACAGGGAGCGTAGGTAGGATGAAGTATGGTTTACTAGCACTCCAAGCCAAAGACTAGTAGTAGAAAGCACTGAGGTGGCATGTGTCCTGAAATAATCCCTCGCCACTGGAGCAGAACAGAGGCCTTCTTTATCACCAGGAATAAAGGTAGAGTGAGGTGGGCCGGAGATGGAGACTCAGAGCTCCTTAAATCCTGGGCATATGTTTACCGCCATTTGATAGAGAAAAGCCTATTCAAACAGCATCGCATTAAGGGAGCTCCTCTGTTGGCAAAGTGCTGTCGCACTTCACATACCCTCCTCTCACGAAACAGCACCAGGCCAGAGGAATAGAGACTCACCAGTTTCTATTCCTCTCCTCCATTTCTAGACCTTGGGGGGCTGCCTCTCGTCTGCATGCTTGCTACGGCGAGCCAAAATATCATCTGTCTCACGCCGGTCTGCCAATTCAAGTAACCCAATCGGTAATGCCGACCAAGTCTGAGTCGGTTGTTCCTAGTTGTCTCTTGTCTTTTCAACTTGAAGAAAGCACTTCGGAAGGGGATTTGAGAAAGACAGGACTGCCTGCGGGCTCCCTCTGAGAGTGGTCGCTTTGGGACATAGCTGTGGTCACATGGGTGGACATGGTGGACATGCAAGGAGGCTCAGTATTTCCTAGTCCCACCAGGGGACAAATGACTAAATAGCTCTTCAGTCCTGGAATTCAAAATCATTTTTAAAATGGGTTACATTAAGATTTTATGATAAAATTTTGGAGTGGAGACTGATCGTTTAAAAAAAATCTGAGGCTGAAAAACTTTACTGTATGACCCAGCAATTCCATTCCTAGGAAACTACCAAAGAGAAATGAAAACATATGTCTACAAAAATACATGTGTATGCATGTTCATAGCAGCTTTATTCATATTAGCCAAAAAGTGGAAACAATCCCAATGTTCATCAATTGCTGAATAAATAAAATGTGGTATATCTGTGTAATAGAATACTACTCAGTCATAAAAAAGGTACGAAATACTAATGCATGTTATAATATGATTAAACATCAAAAATATTGTGCCACATAAAAGAAATCAAGCACAGAAGATTGCATATTCCTCGATTTCATTTATACTAATGGTCCAGAAAAAGAAAATCTATAGAAACGAGTATGTTAGTGTCTTCCTACAGCTGGGGGGCTCGGAGTAGGACCAGGGACTGATAACAAATGGGGACATGGATGCTTTTGAAGGTGACATAAATCGTCTAAAATTGAATTGTGGCAATAGTTTCACAACTCTGTAAATTTATTAAAGATCACTGAATTGTGCAGTTAAAATGGGTAAATTTTATGACATGTAAATTATACCTCAATAAAGCTGTTAAAAAAATGCAAAGTTGATCATTCAACTTAAGACAAACGGAAAGGAGAAAAGGGACATTGGTCTGGAAATTTCTCGTGTTCATAGAAATCAGATGAGACTCTTGTTTTTCCATCTGTGCATTTATATCTCATTCACCCCAAATGAGTGCCTGGTGAGCATTGGTTGTCCTACATGACCTTCTCTTTGGTCTGTTTCTTTGCCTACCAAATGTTAGAGATCTCAGATAGAATGAACTGGGGAGGAGAAACAATCACCTTTATGGTTTCACATTTTAAAAAATTGTCACAGTGAAAAAGTAGATAAAACATGAGTATGATATCAAATTGTTCTTTTCTTTTTTATGTTTTCTCTATTAAAGGTATTTGCAGCCATTTCTTTAATCCAGGCTGGTGTCCCACAAAAAGCATGGTAAATATATGTATAGGCGATCACCACTTGCTTGACTGCTGTCAGGACTGGGAGTATTATAATTCAGTAGACATCGTAAAGTCCACTGGGGGGAAAATTCTTCTTGTTGCCTCCAGGAGCATCTGACCTAAAGCAGCCATGATGTGTAGCTTGACTAGCACATGTTTACAGATTGGTGAACATCAGAAACATTCGTTTTATTAGATAGTTGCATAATAGCCTTTTATTTTTGATTATTTATGCATTAGCAGCAAGCAATGGAGATGTGCTATGTAGGAAAAGTTATTATTTGCTAATTTGCTGCTTTTAAAATACACGGCACACTATCTATTATGTATCATGCATTACAATTACAACAACAGTTTAATTAATCACCAGCACCCTGTTCTGTACCAATCTACAGCAGAATTCTGGGTAATGGTGTTGTTTACCATTTAGCAAGTAGCAACATTTCACTCTGTTTCACTACATTAAACTGCTCAAATAAAGCAAACGGATATTGAAAAGAGTTGGCCATCTGCCTTTATTTTCTTTTACTTTTGTTTAAAAAAAAAAACTCTCAAAAGAGAAAGAACACAGCCATGAAACTGATAGTGACAAAAAGCACCCTTTTTTTTCTTTATCAGGTCAGACTCTCATCTAAATGCAGTTCTTATGAATAGTCTAAAAAATAAAAAAGAAGCCTGCTTTGTGGATTTGGAGTGGGTCTCAAGACCAACCATGAAACCTAATGATTATTTAACGGTGCTGCACTCGAGGCTGGCTTCTGTAAGCCTCCTTTCCCCCTTTAAGAGTTTGATGAATAGGTCTTGTGACAGCCACTTAGGAATAAACAAGAATTCATCAGTCTGCATAAGAAGAAGCCAGTTTATAGATTAAGTTTCCTGAGGTAATTCATGAGGTCAGTCCCATTTAGATGGAGACTATTAGGGCCTGGCTCTCGAGAGTGGCCGTAGAGGGGAGTCACTCCAAATGGACCCCGTGCACACAAAGCCCCCTTTCAGGGAGAAGCCTGCCATTTTTATGACCCCGCTGCTAGGACGCACATCAACTTGTCACTGTGCAGATCTGCTAGGGCAAGACCTCATCACTCTATTAAAGAGCTCTGTGACCCTATTGATTTGAAGTATTTAAAGCAGAGGTGAAGTTCAAAGCAATTTCTTTTCTATACTATTACTCAGTCTCTCTGTGTCTTGGCTCTAAAACATCTGCTGTCAGTTCCTTTCTGTTGTCTGACTCTGGAATCTGTCACTGGAGAACAGAGTAGTTTTATTTAAAATAAATTGGATTCCTTTTCAGTTTTCAGCATTTCACATTGTGATCAATGGTTTATGCTCCTTCATCTGCCAGGAGACTTAACTGCAAGTGTATCCTTTTATGTCTCTTTAGGGCAAGACTGAAGCAGCATTAGCTTCTCAGGTTTTATAACAGAATCAAGTCTTAGAAGTAGGTAGCAACTACCTGGCTCCTCTAATTGGCCAATCAACAAAAATAACAACCTTTCAATTAAAAAAAAATACATAGCAAGAAGGAAAGAGGAAAAAAAATGCATCTCCAACTGTGGCTCCAGGATTCAAATGCTAATAGTATCATTTTTATTTTATTTGCTCCAAGAAATGAAAACAGAGTAAACAACTCAGTTATTTTTAAATGTCAGCAGGTATGGCAAAACTGGGAGCCAGTTTTGAAAGGTGTTTTGCAAAACAAAGCAGGCTGCCATGCTTGTTCCGAGGAAGCGGCAGGAACTGAGTACATTTTGAAGAGTTAATAATACATTAGGCATTGTGCACACATTACCGAAGTGATAGAAGGAAACTGGTAGCCTTTCGCTGGCTTGGCTGGGAAGCTGGCCCAGCTCTTTGGATGATTCTGTCCACAGCTACAGTGTTATCAAGAAATTTGTTTGAAATGACAAACGTGAGTTAAAACATTATGTTAAGGAAATACTCGAGAAAATGATTTTTTAAATAAGTATTTTAAAATCATGGGCAAAGGAAATAATGCAAAGTTCAGGATTGGTGCACAGTTCAAGATTGCTACCAACAAGTCCAAAAAACTCACTTATGTTCCTGGTACGTCGTGTATAGACCAGAGGTATCCAGTGATAATTGAAGTACAAGCCACTTTGCTTTTTCTGAGACTCCTTTTAAAAAGCATCTTCTATTATTCTATAGGCCTCAGGAAACATCCTCACAGTCAGCAATCACCTCTCTTCAGAGAACTCCCAGTTCTTCATGTCTATCTTTGACAGAGCTGTGATCAGGCTTCCTAACCTGTAGGGTGTCTCCCCTTCCCTGGAACACAGCATGCTGGAAACTGAAACCTTAATCAATATCCCTCCTCTGGTCTTCTTTTCAAATAGTATTTTCTTCACTTAATTCTTTCCCTGTATTTTATGAGTTGCCGGGTCCTGTAGAATCTACCACCTTTTGTCTCTTAGCCCCACACCCTGTCCAGAACTCTAAAATCTGCAGCACCTTTTACTAAAGGTTATTCCACATTGGGTCATCAGTCTTTAGCCTTTATTTACTCCAAATTAAGCCTCTGAAACCAAGCTTTGATCAAGTCGCTACATCATAAAAACTTCTAATTGTTCCACAGAACCTAGGAAACAAAACTCAGTTCTTCCAGCCTGGTGCTCCAAAGCCCCTTACTCTGTTCCCCTTTGCCTGCCCTGTGCTCCAGACCAGCAAAGCCACTGGCCATCCTGGTCTGCAAGTCTTCTCCCTCCACAGGCTCTCCCTAAGGGAGCCCATCCACACCCAAAGCTTCAGGGGTCATCTCAATGCTAGAGACTTCTAGCTCCAGTACCCTGTTTTCTCATGAGCTCCAGAAGATTGTCTCTCGGTAAACATCAGCATGACCCACCAAGTTGCTCGTTCCAGTAGCTTCCCTTCTCGTCGCCCCGACATCAGATCAATTATTGACTCCTCATTTTTCCTCCCATTTTTGCATTTTAAATCTTCCCTACCTCCACTCTGGTCAAACATCCTCTCCAGCATTAACTCTAAAGCAAGAATCAGTCTTACTTCCCTGGAAAGAATTGATTAAGTCTGCATTGAGACTGCTTGTATCATATCACACATCAGGGTTTGGTATTTATTTGTAGGAACTACGTCATAGAGAGCCACTGACGAAAATACTATTGAATGAATAAATGAAGAAATGGACAATCAATTCTAGCAGAAGGAAACAGAACTAAGCTTTCTCTTTTTTAATTTAAGACAATGCAGAACTAATGCCCCGGTTAGCTCTAATTAATAATATAAGCTTAAAAATGAAGATTGATAATGTTTATCACAAGATTTAACCCATTTTCAGTTTTAATACAATTTATTCTGAATGCTTAGGCCTGTAAGAAATTAGTTTATTTTATTTTAAGTTTTCTTCTTTGCAAATGTTCTTATGTCATGCCTATGGGCTATAGTGGCATAACTATGACAATTGCAGTATTTATTCAACAATACTTTTAAAAAAAAAACTACTTGTGCCTTGGATGATGCAATGTGTTGAGTTCTTGTCAATCGCAACATAGTGTAGGCTTTTTTTTTTTCTTGTAACTTTGAATATGTGTCCTTTCCAGCTCTTTTATTTTTATATTTTTCCAGAACCAAAATTGTAGTATGATAGCTCTGAGGTCAACAGTAAGTACACTGGTTCAGGTATTCCTGAGAATTTTCAATAAAGATAGCACAAAAGATTTGAAGGAGATAATAGTTTCTGTTCAGATCCTCTGAGGAAGTAAGTAACAAACGATATTCAACACTATTTCTTACACCTTTAATTTGGAAGAGGAAAGAGAGAGAAGAAACCCATAAATGTCAATAGAAACAGAACCCTGTGACAAGTTGATATCATCCTGATCATGCAATGCTAAATACATTGGAATTTATGGCATTTATTTACAGGGCACATTTCAGAAAGGAACTAAAATTTGATGGAACAAACATGTTCCCATCAAAGAAAAAAAAAAAGATGATAAACATTTCTGTCCACAAAGAACTGATGATTTCATATTCAAATACCCTTGTTAGGAAAGTCTAAATGTTAAGTCTACTCAACTTCTGACATACTCTCTTTGCTGATCTAATAGTTAACACATTCTACACCACAAAAAATGATCTTGTTTATTTTTTTAGAAAATGATTTGAATCTCAGAGTAGACACAGATGAAACTTCAAGTGAAAATATGAGTATGTCTTATGAACTCTATTCTTTATTTTCTGCTTATGTACATATAATAAGACATGGATGAAAGAGCAGGGAAAATAGAAACTTTCTGTTCTAAAAAACATAAAAGACACTTACTGAATTAGGTGGAAGATAGTTGTATTTCTTAGTAAATCTCCCACATATCTGATTCCTAATTCTGCCATCGTGTATGCTAATCTTTCACTAACATATTCTATATTTTCTGCTGAAAACCATACTCAGGGTATCCATTTTCTGCAAATACATATGACTTGTTATTCTAAATATTGAGTGCTTCTGTTATCACCAAAAAGATAATGGCTAAGATATTTAACAAAATCATAAATAAAAATGTTTTTCCATTTCTAAGAATAAGTGACTGAAATACTTGTTAACTTAACCTAAATATTTACCTTGAAATTGTTAGTGAATCACCAAGAAAGAAAAACATTCATCCATTGCCTTTTTGTAAATATAATTGAAACATCTCAGAATAGATCTTAGTTATTTTTGTTTTTGAGGTTTTTTAAAAAGAAGAATATTAGAGGAAATAATATGGAAGAATAATTCAGAAATTATGAAATACTTTTCTGTTTACATTTAATTCAAGATGCTGTTACTTATAAACTATTCATGATACAATGTAAAAAACTCAGTATGTAGAGGTTAATATTCTTTCACCAGACTTTTAACACATCTCCATTTTGTGTTATTGATGTGATTGTTTCAGATTGTGAAGAAAGTCTTGGAGAAAATAATAAATAAAACTTCACCTCCATATTCAAGAAGCTTAAAGTCTAGCGAACAGACAAAAAGGTAATTCAAAATTTTGATCCTTTTCCTCTTTTATTGGTATAAGCTAATAGGCAACACACGAACACACATTTGTTGAAAAATAGAGACTCTTTCAATCACTTTATGACACTTTATTAGAAGTTGATTTTGAATGTATTTATTAGACATGGTTATAATAGCCAAATAAGTTTTATTTTAACAGAGGAAGGCTGGTGATGCAATTCTTTCATGTCTTCAACATTCCAGCATCCTTTTATGCTTCTGCTGTGACTTAAAATAAGACATATTTTATTGAACTTTTCAGGAACTGATTTATATCTTACATTTAAACATATGATACACTAGCCTCCATTTGTATTCTTAGCCATACAAATGTTAGGGTAGCACAGGAACAAAAATTGATGAGCTCTGAGAGAATGAGTCCTTATCTCGAAACTGGCATTAATTTAGTGCACACTTTGAAAGTTAGAAATTGATAGAACTGACTGTAGTTTAGATATACTTCTAAATATTTAAACAATAAAACCAATGGCCTTATCTAACCTGACTGATATTTTATTAAATCCTGCTAAATGTGCTTATCAACTAGATATTACCCTTTCTCAATTCTTCCTATCTCATGGAGTTAATTCATCCTGGTGCATGGAGGAGTTGTGTATAGTCGACCCATGAACAACGTGGGGCTTAGAGGCACTGACCCCACCCCCCCCATGCAGGCGAATACCCACTTCGAACTTTTAACTTCCCCAAAACTTAACTGCTGATAGCCTTTTGTTGACTGGAAACCTTACCAATAACATAAACAGTCAGTTAAAACATATTTTGTGTATTATATGTATTATATACTGTATTTTCACAAAAAAGTAAGCTAGAGGAAACAAAATGTTATAAAGAAAATCATAAGGAAAAGAAAATATATTTACTATTCATTAAGTGGAAGTGAATCATAAAGGTCTTCATCCTTGTTGTTTTCACACTGAGTAGTCTGAGGAAGAGGAGGAAGAGGAAGGACCAGTCTTAATGTCTCAGAGTGGCAGAGGCAGAACATGTGGAGGAGGTGGAAAGGCAGGTTCAGTGTAAATCATATTGAAAAAAATCCACATGTAAGTGGACCTATGCAATTCAAACCCATGTTGTTCAAGGGTGAACTGTAATTAACTTAGTTAAAGTAGCAGCTAACATCCAAAAGAGATAATCATCATCAAAGATTCTATCTTGAACACTTATTCATTTAACCAAAAAATATTTCACGGTTCCCCAATATGTGCGAGGAACTATTCTAGGTCATCAAGATATAGTTGTGTGAAAAAGACTGGTAAAGTATGTGCAAGAACAGTTTATACCTTATATACATAAAGGCATCTCCCAGTTAACATTAGTAATTCAGAAATTTCTGAAATTCAGACCTTGTCCATGATATAGTTAAACAGAAAACCATTTGCCATTATTTTAAATGAGAAAAATTATGATGCCTTTCATTTTGGCTCAAACCCCCAAAGCAGTTTCCCATGTTCACTAAAAATAGTAAAACATTTACAAGGAAATAAAAATATCATATTAGAATACAAAATACTGAAAACATCACTTCAACATCAAGTAATTAATATGGTTGCTAACGAAGAGTTTATAAGAATAACACAATTTGGGAAACCACTCAGCACACAGTCCTTGGTTGTCATGGTGCACATTTCAAAAGCAACAAATGATTCTGTTTCCAGCTAGTACCAAACCAGTTTTGTAAACACAAATGATAAAAAAACTGGATAAAATATACGAAACAACAATTTCAGACATTAGGTAATAGACAAGTGTTATCACTGAGGGAAAGGAAACAAATGAGGTGAAACTACAGTCACCATAATCTCTGCCTGGAGACACTTTCTGAACCGCACTGCAGAAAGAAGGAACCCAAACAAAAGTCTCACTGAGATTCAAGAGAAGAGATCTCAGTCTGGGAAGCCTAAGTTGGCTAAAATGTGTGGGACAGAAAAGAAAAGGGGAGGGAATGTCACAAAAAAAACTCCAGAAATCTGCATAAGGATCCCTTTGAATCTTTGGCGGAATATCAACCTGCACAGTCATAGAATGAGATTCCAAAAGGCCGAACAATGAACAGCTACTGGGGAAATATTAATGGCAACTACCGAGAAATTGTAGGCTGAATAATTCCCAAAGCTCACGTAAGAGTGGGAAATGTTCAAGTTCTGGATAACCAGAGTGGAGAGGCTACATTGAACAAAAAGACATTCAGCAGTATTTCTGTATGCTGTCAATGAGCAATTAAAAAAATAAAATTAAATAAAAAATAAATAAAATTAAACAAATATTGTCTCAATAACATGAAAATATGAAATACTTAGGGACAAATTTGACAAAAGATTTGCAAGCACATGGAGTAATTCTTTAGCTTTTTTACACCGAAAACTAAACAATATTAAAGAAGTTCTAAATAAATGGGAAAATATGCCATATTCTTGGACTGAAAGAATCAATATTGTTAAAATTTCAATTCTCCATACATTAATCTGCAGATTTAATATAATACTAATCTACTACTAATCTTGGTAGGCTTACTTGTGGAAATTGATAAGCTTATTCTAAATCTTATAGTGATACAACAACTTAAAATAACCACAACACATGCATAGAACAAAATTGGAGAATGTACACTATTGAATTTTAGGATATGTTTTAAAGTACTAGGAATTGTGAAAGTGTCATACTGTAGTAAAAACAGAAATATATACATAAATGGAACAGCATAGAGAATCAGTAAATAGACCCACACAGATATAGTCATTTGATTTTTGGCAAAGGTGTCAGAGCAATTCAATGAGGAAGGGATAATATTTTCAGCAAATGGTGCTGTAATAATTATAGCCATATGCAAGAAAAATAGGTTTTAATCTTCATCTCATATCATACACAAGAATTTATTCAAAGTGGATCACAGACTTAAATGAGTCAAAACCATAAAGTTCTTGAAGAAATCTGGATCTTATCTTTGTTTAGTCAATAATTTCTCAGATAGGATGCAGATAGCTCAAACTGTAAAGTGAAATATTGATTATTCGGACTTCATCCAAATTAAAAATTCTGTTCTTCAGAAGACAATTAAGAAAATAGGTAAATTACAGGAAAGGAGAGGAAAAAAGCTAAAGTGAATTTAACAGTCATAAGATGCTAAGTCAATATATAGGAATCAATTGTATTTCTGTATATTAACAATAAATAATTGGAAAATAAGATTTTAAAATAACCATTTTAAATAGTATCTAAAAGTATAAAATATTCAAAAATAAATTTAACTAAATATCTTCAAGACCAAAATACTGAAAACTATTACTGAAAACTATTTTGAAAACTATACAAAATTCTACTCAATGAAACTTTTTATTTATTTATTTATTTATTTATTTATTTCAGCATATTATGGCGGTACAGATGTTTAGGTTACGTATGCTGTCCTTGCCCCTCCCCCCAAGTCTGAGTTTCAAATATGTCCATCCTTCGGGTGGTGTGCATTGCACTCTTTGTGTATGTATATACCCGTGCCCTCTCCTTCCTCCCCCCTCCCTCCTGCCCAACATCCAATAGATGTTATTCTTATATGTGCACTTATGTGTTGATCAGTTAATACCAATTTGATGGTGAGTACATGTGGTCCTTGTCTTTCAATGAAATTTTTAAAGGATCTAAATAAATAGAGTGAGAGAGAACATGTTCACGGATTAGAGGACTTGATATCACGGAGAATTCTATTCTTCTCAAACTAATTTATAGATTCAATTACTTCTCAATTAAAATTGCAGCAGACTTTTCTATAGAAATTGACAATATGATTGTAAAATGTACATACAGTGCAAAGTACCTGGAATAGTCAAAATGATTTTGAAAAAGATAAAATTGGAGGAGTTATACTACCTAATGTCAATATTTAATATAAGCTATAGTAATTTAGACAAAATGATTTTAGCAAAAGTCTAAACCTATAAATCAGTGGAACACATCAGAGGGTCTAGAACAGATTTTCAAAAAAGATGATAAGGTAATTCAATAAGAAAAATATCCTTTTCAATAAATGGTGCTGATAAATCGGCATCTCTGTCTTTTGTCTATCACTATTTACCTATTTATCTATCTAAAAGAATTTTATCCCTTACATGACACCATATGAAAAATTGACTTGAAATGGATCATAGACATGCATATAAAATCTAAAACTATAATATTTCTACAAGAAAAAAGAAAATCTTTGTGATCTTGGTGTAGGCAAAGATTTCTTATATGAGACCTAAAAAGTACTAACTATAAAAGAAAAAAAATTTGATAAATTGGAGTTTATTAAAATTAGAAAACTTTAATCTTTGAAAAAGACTATTAAGGAAGGTCATAATATGGGAAAAAATATTCCCAACATTTGGCTGCCAGAAGAATCATATTCAGAGCAAAAAAGGAACTGCTATAACTCAACAAAAAGGCATAAAACTCATTTTTTTAAAAATTGGCAAAATATATGAAAAGAGACTTCATGAATGAATATATGTATCTCTGACCAATAAACACATGAAAAGTGGCTCAATAGAATCAGTCGTCAGAAAAATCAAAATAAAACCATGACGTACTAATATATACTCATTACAATGGTTAAAAGTAAAAAGACGGACAATGCCAACAGCTAGCAAGGATGTAGAACAACTCTCCCACGTTACTGAAAGGGCTTGACATGATACAACAACATTGGAAAATAGTTTGGCATTTTCTTATAAAGTTAACAGTATAATTACCCTATGACCCAGCAATTCTACTCCTAGGTAGAATTTACCCAAAAGAAATGAAAACATATGTCCAGAAAATGGCTTTATATGAATGTTTATAGCAGTTTTATTCATAATATCAGCTGAAAAATGTTATTTTCACACACACACACACACACACACACACACACACACACAAATATATTCTAAAGTTTGGGTATTAAAAAATGAAGAGGTATTCTACTGAAAATGTTTCAATGGAGGATACATTCCAGAAGGTATCCCCGTATTTTATATTATCCTTACAAGGATGACTCCCAATGCATATTCCTAAGAGTTCCTTAGACAGACAAGGAAAAAAAAAAAAACCTAAGTACTCTTTAGTCAAGTAAATTGAGAACACAACAAACTTTTTTTAAATGTATTCAGATTTTATTTGAAGACATTCAGAATTATGTCACTGGCAGGTACTTTAGCATACCTATGGCAGGAAAGTAGAATTGATCTTAGGTAAAAACGCTTTTGACTTTAGACAATGTAATACTTGTACAAGAATGGCATAAATAATAATAAAACAAACACTGTTATGTACCGTACTATGGGTCAGACTATATTCTAAGAGCTATACAGATGTTAAATTATTTAATAGTCACTTAACAAACAGCTTGAATTACCTCCAGAACACCACAAAATCAAGAATGCATTTCAGAATTTCTGTAATTTTCTGCCCTTTCCTTCTTGGCTGCAACAGAAATACCACCACAGCTCAAAGGATTACACCCTCATATGCCATATTTAAGCCAGGAAAAAAGAGAATAAGGAGGTGCCACAGTGTTCTCCTCATTCATCTACCTCTTTTAACAGGAATTAAAATACTTCCAGAAACGCACTAAATTTACTCCTAGCATTTCAGAACTGGGTCTCATACACTCAGCCCGAGAGCTGCACTTTCCTTCCTTGAGATCAAAGGATGTTTCCCCAGTAAATGATTTATTTTTTCTCATATATATATATATATATATATATAAACATATTCATGTTACAAACAATTTGGAATAAAGAGGAGAAAAACACATCCAGGCACGGTGGCTTACACCTGAAATCCTAACACTTCAGGAGAGGTGGGAGGATTGCTTGAGGCCAGGAGTTAGAGACCAGCCTGGGCACCATAGCGAGACGACATCTCTAAAAAAAGAAAAGAATAGAAAAATTAGCCAGGCGTGGTGGCATGCGCCTGTAGTCCCAGCTGCTCAGGAGGCTGAAGCAGAAGGGTCACTGGAGCCCAGGAGTTTGAGGTTGCAGTGAGCTACGATGATGCCACTGCACTCCAGATGGGGTGACAGAATGAGATCCTGTGTCAAAAAAAAAAACAGAGAAAAAACCCATAATCCCAAATAATAACACAATTTGGGTTGTGTTTGCAAGAAAAAAGGTGGGAAAGAATTTTTACTGGACAACAAATAGTATGCCAAATGCCACTCTTTTGGATGTCCACATGCCGTATATTAATATTAAAGGCTCCAAGATATGTTGTAGTATAGAAATATATTTCACTTTACCTGAATAGACATTTCTCAAAAGAAGACATACAAATGGCCAACGGGCTTATGAATAGATGCTCAACATCACTAATTATCGGAGAAATGCAAATCAAAACCATAATGAGATATCATCTCCCCCTTACTCAGAATGTCTATTACCAAAAAAGACAAAAAATAACAAATGATGGTCAGGATGTGGAGAAAGGGTAACCCCCATACACTGTTGGTGGGAATGTAAAGTAGTACAGCCTTTATGAAAAACAATATGGAGGTTCCTCAAAAACCTAAAAATAGAACTACTAAATGATTCAGCAATCCCACCATTGAATTTATAAGGAAATCAGTATATGAAAGAAATGTCTGCACCCTATATTTATTGCAGCATTATTCACAATAGCCAAGATATGCAACCAATGTAAGTGTCCATCCATTGATGAATGGATAAAGAAAATGTCGTGTATGTACACAATGAAATATTCTTTAGCCATAAAAAGAAGGAAATCCTGTCATTTGCAGCAACAAGGATGGAACTGGAGGTCATTATGTGAAGTTAAATAAGCCAGGTATAGAAAGACAAATATTGCATTTTCTCACTCATATGTGTGAGTTTAAAAAGTGGATCTCATGGAGGTAGAAAGCAGAATGGTGGTTTGTACTGGCTGGGAAAGGAAAGAGGGGGCTTTATGAAGAGAAGCTGGTTAATGGATACAAAAATGCAATCAGATAGAAGAAATAATTTCTAGTATTAGATAGTATAGTAGAGAAATTATAGTTATTAATAATTTATTCTATATTTCAAAATAACTAGAAGAGAATTGAAATGTTCTCAGCACAAAGAAAAGATAAACGTTTGAGGTGATGGATATCCCAATTACCCTGATTTGATCATTATACACAGTATACATATATCAACATATCATATGTGCCCCAAAATATGTATAACTATAACAATAAAAAAAGAAATATGCTCTTACCATTGCTGTACAATAGCATTTTCTGTGTGGCTGAAAATGTTTTCTGTGTCTCTCCTGTCCAATATGATAGCTTCTACCTAAATTGTGAACCCCTGAAATGCGGCTCATGCAACTGAGAGAGTGAATTTTTAATTATATATAATTTTAATAATTAAAATTTAAATAGCCATATGTGGCTAGTGGCTGCCATGTTGGATAATACAACTCTAAATGTCTATTGCAAAGATTACACATTTGGAGGAACCACTATAAAATAATAATGTTGTTGTTTTGAGCACATGATGAAAATCAAGTTCAAAGTGCTTACATGACTTGCCCAAAATAACTACCAAGTAAAAACAGAGCCAGGATTTAAATTACAGAGTTAATAAACCCAAATTATAGAGTTCCAAACTTCCTGTCCCTTCCATTGTTCTACCCTGCTTTATAGTTATGAGTATTTGGTGGTAATCTACTGTGTTTCTTATTTTGGTTATACATTTACTATTTCTATCTGTATAAATTTGAATTTTACTGCATTTTTTTTGCTTCTTAAGGAAATCATATAATTCCAAATATAATACTTTACAAATAATTCTTTGCAAATGCAATTTTTAAATAAATACCATGTAGATATTTTCATTTTATTGATGGAGAAACTAAAACATGAAGAAAAACTTAAACAGTGAATTCTATATCTGCTTTATATTGAAGACATTTTAAAGCCATATAAGCAAGAATAGAAGTGGAAATCATTTTTATCGTTTACATTAACTGAGTTATCTTAGAGAAAAGGAGTAAGTATCCACTTACACTCAAATAATATTTTTAATCCTTAATATTTTTAATTCAGTAAAATATACAAAGTATAAACATCACTTTACAGAAGTTTAGGTTTAGCTTGTAGTATGGTTTAGTAGCATGCACTTTAAACATCATATTAGAAATGTTGGAAATGCTCATAAGTTTAGCTTTAAGCACTACATTTCTCATATTGATATATGTACTGAACATGACCTCTATTGACAGGTTATTATAGTTATTGATGGTCTGAGGGCTGCAGTTCACCGAGACAAGACTCCATTACATGTAACCAATGATGATGGTTATGTACACCTTAAAGGTAATTAATATATTTATTATACTAAATAGGAAGGACAAACAAGTCATATTAGGCATACCTTCAATTTTCTAAGATTGCTCTTCAGAATATCATCAGGAAAGATATTTTGTTACATTTCTAATATTATAAATTTTGCTATTTTTGCTTTATGTAAATATCTTATAGGCTATAATGATTATCCATAATTTTCAATGAAAACTATTGCAAACATTTTTAAATGTTTTATTTAAATTATTTTAAATGCTAACTACACTCTAATTTCAATTATGTGACAGTTACAGGCAAAGAAAAAATAAATGCAAAAATAGTCAATTCTGCAAACAGTGTTGTTCAAGAGATATGGTTATATATTTTTCTCAATTCTCTGAATTGCAATGTAATCATATTACTTTTATAAAGGAAAAAATAAATTATTATCACGTTAGTACTACATTAAATCTTTAAAAATGTATAACTCAAATGAGGTATATTCTTTACCTAAATGTATAAGTTGGTCGACCAAGTTCTGAAGTGTTTATAAAGCAGATAAATTAGAATGAGTTTTACTTTACAGAAAGGATTTGCATGGCAAAGTGAAGTGAAAATTATGAGCTAATTATGTGGTAAATTCAATTAGCGTAGTCACCTAATCTAAATTATTCAGGCTCGTTGTAGCTCCAAGAAAGCAAGGCCACCCTGCCCAGGACCCAGCCATGTGCAAATATAGGCATTTAGTAAATCCTGCTCTTGGTAATAACCAAAATTGAGAATGTTCATCCTGTTCTAGCTGTTTTCTTTTTATGTGTAGGAGTAGGTGAAGCATCAGATAATTTCTTTAATAGGTTTATTTTCAAGAAAAACAGACTGAGAAAGCCATTCCTCCAACTACTGACTTTTGTTCATGTAACTCAGCCACAGCTGAACATTCTCCAAATCATCTGCGTGTTTGCATGGGTGGATGCAACCATAGGTCAAGGGCAGTTGGGAAAATGAAGATAGTTTTCTTCTGGTTTGAGGTTTGGGTTGTTGAGGTAAGAAAATGTACAGGTCAGTAGCTATTTATAGTTTTTTGTGCAGAGCAGTTGCCTTATGAGAACTTGAACTCAATCCCATATACCCCCTGGAGCAATCTGGTGTTGAAAAGAGACAGGACACTATCTAGGACTTTCCCACAAATGTTTAGACTGCTAATCTTAAGTTTCCTCTTCTTTAGTGGAGAACAATGTCAAAATGACATTTTGGGAAATGGAAACTCCATATCCCCATCTTCCCTTCCTATGGAGTGGGACTAGGGCATAGCTGCAAAGATCTCTGCATGTGCTTTTTGGTCCCATTTGGATTGTCTACTTTCCTCCAGAAGGCAGAAAAGGAAAAAAGAACAAATCATTGTAATATTAACAAGGGTAATATTTCCTATTGCCACTATAACAAGTGACCACAAATTTAGGAACTTAAAACAATACAAATTTACACTCTTACAGTTCTGGAGATCAGAATGACTCCAAAATGAGTCATACAAAGCTAAAATCAAGATGTTGGAAGGGCTAGTTCCTTCTGGAGGCTCCAAGGGAGAATCCATTCCTTGTCTCTTCCAGCCTCCAAAGCTGTAAGGCATCCCTGTGCCTGCATTACTCTAATCCCTGCTCCTATTGTGACATGGCCTTTTCATCTTCTGTAGTCAAATCTCCCTCGCCTCTCTTTAAAAAGGACCCTTGTGATTACATCAACACTCCTGAGTAATCGGAATAATCTCCCCTTCTAGAGATTGTTGATTTAATCATGTTTTCAAGGTACCTTTTGCTATGTTACCTTATGTTATAAGTTAATATCCGCAGGTTTCAGGGATCAGGACCTAGGTATCTTTGGGGACCATTACTCACCTTACCACACTGACGTGAATGGTTCTGGTGGCCGTGGTAATGAAGATGGCAGCAATGGTATGGCAGTCGGTAGCAGATGCGTCGACAAGGTCCATGGTGATAACACACACTGTGATGGTGGTGTTGGAAATGGAGGCAATGCTGAAGTTGACAAAGGCTATAGTGGTGCCAGCGTGAGCAGAATGGCAGGGCTGGGAACACCAGTGAAGGGAGTTTAGTCTCAGTGATGGTTTGGACATTGCAGTGCCATGACTGCACCTCTAAAGGACAGGCCAGAGTGCCCCAGCTGGACTAACTATAACCTGGCCTTCAACAAGCAATGTTAGCCTAGAGGGGTACCTGAGAAAGTAAAAGACAAAGTCCATACTTGTGGGACAAGAGGATTTATATACAGAAACTGTGGTTACACAGCAGTCCCCTTCAAAGTATCTAAAAGGCAGAGGATGTGACCCATGAAAAAATAACTGGTCACATAGTAGATTGATCTGGAATTGAGACAATGCTGGTAGCTCATGGAACTAGGATGTTTTGAATGTCGAGCTAATAGAAAGAGTTGTCCTTCCTTTGCAATCTCTCTAGGATTTTCTGCACAATTAATTTTTCTAGTATGCATGGGGGGAGGCTGTCACCTCCAAGGTATGTGCGTGATTTGGGAGCCACCGTGTGTATCCATCTCTGGAGAAGTAAATGATGTGCTACATATTTAGCCACACTGCTTCTTAGTGAGTTCTGGTAACTTCAGGCAGTCTCTTTCTAGGACACAACACCCTCCCAATGACTTGATCCCTCGAGAGGTATGAAGATTTTTTCTCGAAGGAGAGTTTGTCAGCACGATCGCCCATGCTCCAGTTCCTGGAGGCACTTGCACGTTCTCCTTAACATAAATGCTTCCCCTCTGGAGGTAAGGTAGCAGGTACCTAGTAGCCAGGCCATGGATTTTGACAATTAGCTTTCACAGTTCCCTGGAAAGATGACAATTAGTGTACCAGGTCACCAGTAGGAAAGAGACTTGCCCTGAATACCATAGATTATTGTTTTGAAACTCACTCCATCTTGGTGTGTTGGTGCGTTGTAAATGCACCCATCTCCATTACGCTATGGAGTGAAAATAAAATTTGTCAGAGAGAAGTTATCATCAGCCACCTCCAAGCATTTTTCAGGTAGAGACTCTGATCTCTCCCTTGTTTCAGCATGCTCAGCATCCTGTCCTGAGAAGTCTGAGTTTATTAGACATCTATTATAACTGACATATTGTTGCAGTGGGGGTGAATAGATGCATTAGACAGATGATCTTAATTGGCTTTCTTCCAAAAGAATTTTTTTTAAGAAGAGACAGCTGAAATTCATTCACATTTACAATTAGTAAAACTTTCTTTCATTATTGAAACGCTTGCTGAAACAGCAGCCACATCAGGGTGACAAATCCCGTTATCATGCTTTCTGTAATTGTCTCCCCAAAAGACGCCTATTGAGAGCATTGTCTGGGTTTGTGTATGAGACTGACAATCAAGCTCCAGGCAGAGGGTAGAGGGGCATATGCAGCCTGTTCCAAAATGCTTTTGTGTTTGTGTGTTTGTGGTTGTTCAGTAGAGAGATCTAAGATTCTGGAAAAAAAATATGAGGACGCACTATGCGTACTAACAAGATCAGTCACCAGGCATTAGCGGGATTCTCATGCTTTGCGCCTTTAGTTTTCTATTTTCTCATATTTTTCTCTGCGAGCAACGGCAGGTGTTATTTGTTTGTCAGGCTGTTACTGGAGAAAATGAGGATGGGGGAGAGATCATTTTTTTTTAAAGAGAGCAGTTAACAGCTGAACTCACAGGGCTGACAATAGAATCATGATGAAGGGCAAACAGAAAAGAGTGTAAAGATTATCCCAGCAGAGTATCATGAAATGAACTGTTTCCTGAGGGGCCTGGGAAGGAGCTACTTGCTTTGGGCCTTGCATGCCTCCTTGGCTGATGCCGGCAAGGGGAACTCAACAAACAGGTCACCCTGGTCTGACACTGGTGATCAGTTGAGTTTGGAAGACATGGAAGCATTTCTCTCTGCAGAAATGAAAAAGAAATAGGTAAGATCTTCAAATATGGGGAGAGGGGAAAATATAGGGAAGAAGCAGTGCTGGTAATTTCTATTTCAGTTCTCATGAGACCTGAGTCTCATTTTTCTTCACCATATGAACAGCCTGAGGTGTGCTGTTCAAATGCCTTGGTTTAGTTATTGGATTGTCAACCATGCACTGTGTTACTTTCTCCCATATTCATCTTGAGTGCTGGAAGTTCCTTTCTCTTTTGCCAGTTCACCTAGAAGCATGTTGGCTAATATAATCTGTGCCCAATCCATTACCCAGAGAGCCCCTCTACTTCCAAAAACATGATTCCACCCCAGTGAAACCCACTGTCCTCCAGTTAGCCTTGCTCTGAATGGGGAAGAGCCGTGTGTGCAGTGTCCTGTTGTTGCTGGGACATTTAGGGCAGAATAGATGCACAATGTGAGATTTGAGGGTGAGGCAATAGATAACAATGCTTGAAAAAGACTAATAAAACCATGAAATCAGAAAGTCTCCTGCCCACAGCATCCCAAGGTGACAGGAATGAAATTCGAACTCTACATTATGTCGCCACTGACACTTTTCAAAGTTTTCATGCTTCTCTTTAGTGCATGTCAAACTTGACTGAAATCAAAAAAAATTAAGAATATTCCTCAAGAGTAAACATCATTAGTGCAGAAACCAATTTCTGTCATTATCACATCAGTATTTCCAATCCAGCATGTTCCTGGCACATAGTAGGCACTCAGAAATTTTTATTGAATGAATGAATGAATTAATTACTGAGTTTAACTCAGTTTTGCCACATATCGTGTGGCATTGAAATTTTTCATGTACTCGGCACTATAGGCAAACCATCATATAAAGTAATGTTCTTGCTTTTAAGAAGCCTAGAGTCAAGTATAAGAGATAGAACCAAGAGTCCAGGCCCTTAACCTGCCAACCTGAACCTGACTCTACACCAACATGGCCATGACAGTGTCCCCTCCATAACAAGAGCTCATTGGCTGTGATTCCCTCTGAACACTGTAATGGAAAACTCTCTTGGAACCCGGACACTAGCTCATTTCAATAGACTTCTTGCCATCATTAGCTAAAATAATAGCCCCAAAGGTCTTCTATTCTGTCATCTCTTCCTCCACCTCCATCCAAATGAGCAGAGAAGCCAAGAGATGGATTACAGAGGTCTCAATCTAACCAAACAAGGTAATTGTTCTGCAAATGCAGCTTCAAGACAGGTGTCTGAGCCCTCATTTCCAGCATACTTTCTACTCACTAACCCCTCATGTATAGAAACCCTAGAACTCTCACTGCTCTAACAAATTTTAATTGCACCTTCCCAAACTCCCATTTACATCATCAAACTCATTGGAAGTTTCCCTTAGACCCTCCCTGATGGAGACATCTTATCTTCCTACCATCCAGATCCCACAAGCCTCAAGAGGAGATTGTGGCATTGAACCTTCCAGCCTCATTTCTTTTCCTGACCGCTTGACCTATGGTGATTACATAAATATCCTGTCAGCAGTCACTCATCCTCCTCCCACTCCGTACGTTGTCAGACCCTAGGCCCATTCCTGCGACACTCCCATATTTCATCCTTACCATTCCTATATCCAGGCCACTAAACATTGCTGAGAAACTCCCAGTGACCACGTGGTGTAGTGATGCAATGAAACAGTGGTCTCCAGCCTCATCTGGGCCCTTGTTACCTGACATTTCAGTGTTCTCCTTGATTTTTGGTCCAACCTATCAATACTCCTTGTGATGATTAATTTTCAGTGTCAAATTGGCTAGGCTATGGTACCCAATCATTTGGTAAAATGTCCATCTAGATATTATTGTGAAGGTACTTTTTTAAGATGTGATTAACATTTAAATCAGTAAACTTTGAGTAAAGCAGATTACCTTCCAAAATGTGAGTGGGTCTCATCCAACCAGTTGAAAATCTTAAAAGTCTGGGGTCCCCCAAGAAAGAGGGAATTCTGCCTCCAGACTACATTCAGACTCAAGTCTGCAATATTGACTCTTCCTGAGTTTGCAGCCTGTCAGCCTACTCTACAAATTTCAGACTTGCCAGCCCCCACAATCATGTGAGCCAATTCCTCAAAATAAATAAAAAACCTTGAAGATGCCTACCAGATTTCTCACTTGATTAATGGCTGGTGCCACGCACTGAATTGGAGTATATGGCCCAAAGAAAGCATGTTTCAGAGGGCAAGTGGGCCGAGGAGGGAGAAAAGACATTCCTGGTAGTAAAAAGATTGAAATGCTTAGATGCGCATCATCTCTAAGGTTACTTTCTCTTCTAAAGTTTGTGTATGTGGACCTATCTTTGAATGAGATGCAGATTACAGATCAATGTAAGAGAGAATATAATTATGGAAGCATGTAAGGTAAGCTGCACGGCCATTTTCCAGGTTGAAAAAACTTCTAAAACTGACCGAGTAGACTAAACGACCTCAAAAGTCCCTTCTATATTTAGATTTTATGATCCTATGAAATGTAATTACAGTATTGATCATGTAACCAGAGACTTAAAGAAATTAAGGCAGACTTACCAAAAATCAGTGCCTAAATCACATGGAAATCTTCTAGGGTGGGCTGGAGTGAGGGGCGGGGTCGCTCTTCAGCATTCCCTTCCTTCTCTGCCCTGTCCCTCCTCCTCTCAGCTGCCTGGTGCCTCTCCCCTTTCTCCCTGTTAAAACTGCCTTGGAGGCAAGTCTCTCACTGTGAACTTAAGGGACAAATTACCTTTCCCAATGGCTTGCACATATTAAACCTTATTTTTACTCCCAGAATTTCAAGTATTCCCTGATGCTAAAGTCACTCGAATTATTTCTCCAGATCAAGTCTGTCTCCTTAGATCCATATAAATTCATGCACTACGCCCTATTGGATACATGCACCAGCACGTACAATTTCCTGAAGCCGTTCTCTCCTACTCTGTCCATGTTTCTTCTCCTGTGAGCCATGCTCCAGTTATGGACACCCCTATGTGTCCATTCACCTAAGCCAGACCTATGTTCAGCTCATCTCTTTTCCCGCAGATGCCATATAGTTTAATTCCTTCTTATCTCAGATCTGTGCCCTCCTCTTTGGCTCTTGGTTATTGCTACCTGCCCAACTGCAGTGGTCACTAGCCCTGCCATCCCTCCAAACTGTTCCCCATCTTTTTTCCAGAGCTGTCTTTTTAAACCACAAATGTTATCATGTTTCTTGCATGAAGCCCAGCCTACCTCTCAAGTCTGATGTCTCCTTATACCCCTTTATCACACTCTGTCATGCATCCAGTCTGAACTACTTGTGCTGAGTACTGCTATAGTCTCCAACTCATTTCTCACTCATCCAGGATGTCCACCTGGAAAAATCTGCCCATGTACTTATCTCCAGTGGGTGTTGCTCATAGGAATTAATTATTGTTAGTTAGCCACATATTATTATCATTTCTCTAATACTCTGTGAGATCGTCGAGTGTCATAAATATGTTGAAAATCATCTCTGTTTCCCCAGAACATAGTAAGCAGTCAGTAAATGGTGAACAAGTGAATGTAAAAAATATAATTGCAATAAAATAATCTATTCTTTAAAGGAATTTCAGAAATTTCCCAACACGTAATGAAGATTGAGGACACCTGTTGCCACTGAAATAAAATTTCAAGTGTGTATCCAGTTTTGACTGGAGAAGGACAAGGCGAACCCGAAGACAGGAAGGAGGAAGATATTTGTTATTGTTTATATATTTCACCCTTTGGCAAAATCAATATACTTATTGCTTTGCTATATTCTCCTTCCGTGTGAGAATTTTCTAGAAAGCTGTTTTAACGGGATAAAGGGAGATTGTTAGCATTTATTGTGGCCCTCACTTAAGTGCTAGGAATATATTAGGCACTTTGCTATGAGTAATCCCATCTGACTCACACAAGTCTTCATTGCATTTAATATAATCCCTGTCATGGCAAATGATAAACTGAAGATCAGAGGAGTTAATTGGCTTGTCTAGAGTTACGCAGGATTTGGTCAAGGCAAGATTCAAACCCAAGACTGTAATTTGAAAACCCATGATCTTTCCGTTTTCCACTATGAGAATTTGTACCAGGCAGATATTTCGTTTTTGACTTTTTACTGTGAAGGTAAAAGGACATAAAGATCTCTAAGAAATAGATAAACACATACAAGGTTAATAAAATTGGTCGCATCTTTTGAGATTAGAAATGTTGTCAAAAGTAACGTGTTTATCTATACATTTCTTCTATACATTTCTTCGTAACTGACATTCTGAGAAGCAGAGAACAATCTTCTAAATCTTTTTCCTTCCCACCTTATGATGAGTATCTTCATTTATTGATCTCAATGCCTTCTGTTATTTTCACCTGAGTAGGATGTGCTTCAGGGTTCAACCTGACAACCAACACTCCAACAGTGACCAGTGACAGCTGATGTGAGATAAACGGATGGAACAATCCCTGTTGTTGTCAAGCAGTTTTATCATAATTTGTCTGACACCGTAACCCTTTCCAAGGCCTCTGGGCCTGTGAAGAGAAATATTCATTGCCTCGTCCACTCTAACTACCCTTGGAAGGAAGGTTCTCAACCTTCAAGGACAACATTCATTGTTGCTTTTTGAATAAGTGCAGGGTCTCCCTGACCCTTAGCCTAGAAAGTAGCTAGGCCATACGCCCAGTACCCAAGAGTACTTCCAATTTTAGGATATAACAGGTTTAAATATCAGACTTAAAATAAATGAGCAAATAAAGGATGAGGTACTAGGGTTGCTAAAGACCACCCATAATGAAGGGAAAAAAAGAATGAGGAGGCGGAAGAAAGAGAAGAAACATTTATTAAATGCCTCCTGTATGCCAAAAACCATGACAACCTTTCACCTAACGCTGTGAGGTGCATGCTATTGTCTCATGATTATCGAAGAGGAAACTGAAGCTTTGAGGGGCCAAATGTGTAAGGATACTGAGCAGCAGACCGTGCCACGCTGGATTCAGAGTGAGGAAATTAGCAAGGCAAGACTGCTTGTGGGCAATGAGTTTCATAGAAGTTTAGAGAAATACCAAAAGGCCTTGGATTCTTGTACAATGAAATCAATTTCAAAAAATCTCCATAGCACCAAAATATCAGGAAACTACCAACAAAATGTCCTGCTCTCTGTGTCAGATATGACAAGTAGAAAGAGTATTTACATATATCAGGATAAATTAGTTAAAAGTATACTGAGAGTGCAACTCCTCCAAAATGTGTTTTCTTGTTCAAGAAAGAGAATAGACACAGGTATTGTCATTACCAAGGCATAAAATAATAGAAATGCTATAAATAACATAAATTTTAAAGATTTTTTTCATTGCGAATTTTTAAAGATATGTGGTGCTGTCTCTCTTTAGAATGAAGATCTACTGATAACAGAGCTGTCACCTGAAGAATATAAGTTAATATCGGGAGCTGGATGTCTTCCATCATCACTTTGACCTTGATTATGACTATGGCTACTATGACCCTACAACTTTACAACCATATAGGACTTGACAGTTCACAAAGTGCTTTCCCACATATCGTCTCATTTAATTCTAGTAAGTACCCTAACCTGTGTTTATTGTTATCATCTCTTTACACATGAGGCTCCAAAAATTTTGACTTGCCCCAAGTCATCTGTAATAGGTGTCAGAGCTGAGATTCCAACCTAGGTCTCCTTCTTCCTCTCTAATATTATGTTTATAACCATAATCATGACAACTCATAACATTTATTTCCCAGTGATAAAATCATTTACATTAATGTCTTCATCTGATTTCCCCGAAGTTAAACTTAATCTCATCTTAATGGTGATGGCAAATAGTTCAAGTTGAAACTAGATTTTCTTAGCTATTTTATGACTTGATATTTTAGAGTTTTCCAGAAACTCTCAGGCATAAAGGAAAAGACTAATTGCTCTTTGAATATGCTTAGTGACTGTCTAGGTTAGGTAAGGAATGTTAGAGTATAGATCATTATGCATTTGTAATCTGATAAGCAGCTTGGTAACCAGAAACTGAATCCAAAGAGCTCATCTTGAATTGCACTCTGGCCTGTGATATATCTCTCCATATATCTGTGTATGTGTATGCAAATGAAAAGTATGTAGATGCACGTATATTTATATCTATACACATATGTATTTATATATACATAGTAATATATAAATATAGATGCCACTTCCTAAATACCAAAACATGCAATCTGAATGAGTTCTGTTACTATGTAGAGTGTGAGGAGTGTGACTCAGATCGTCTAGTGAAATGTTATACATGTTATACACAAGACAAAATTAACATCACTCTTTCACTGAGCTCATTAAAAAAATGGGAGAATGGAATCAACTAAGACTTCCAATGGAAAATCGAATGACATATTGGTTTGCTTTCCTCTGCAAGTTTCTTATTGCTCTCACAGATCATGAGACCATGTAAATCACTCCAACGACTATTTGTGAAATTTATTGAAATACTTGGGGTTAAGAGTCTAGGCTTCATGAAAGTGAGTGAGTTCACTCAGCACTGGCCTTCCGTCTGGGCCTTCCCTCTCTCGAAACTTGAGCCTCACTAGCCCTCAAGCTACGAGCCTGTCACCAGCTTCCTGTTGGAGCAGTGACTGGGGCAACCTGCTAGTAGACCCTGCTGTGTTGCACTTGGGTACCTTATGGCCTTTTAAATTTTCCATGCTTTTTCTTTGAGCATTTCCTTGTAACTACCTCATCTCTGTCTCAGGACAATTTGGGGAATTGTCATTGGGCTACTAGAGAGTTTCGCTTGCTTGTGTAGAGGGCTTTCAGGGCCTGGAAGTTACATGTCCTCGAGGGCGCGTCAGCCAGTGCCTGACAGATAGAGGAGGATGAAAGCTCTTGTCTGAGTTGGGGCAAACTGTGCAGTGCTACTTAGACTCCAGGGCTCCCCTGTAGGATCAGACTGAGGCTGGGGCCCTGCCTGAAATCGTGCCCTTGCTTAGCTTCCCACCCACCCTGGTCCTGCTTCACCCCTTCCTTACCCGTGTCTCCTGGGAGCACATTCTTAATAAGTCACTTGCACGGGATTCCTTCTCAGAATCTACTGCTGGGGAACCCAATCACTTATGACACCCCGATCACTTATGAATGTGTTGGCCTCCCTACCTTCCTTCCCTCGTTCCTTCCCTCCCTCCTTCCTGCCATCTTTCTCTTCCTTTTTCCCCCTCTCCTTCTCTTTATTCTCTTCCTGTTCCTCCTCCTCGTCCTTCTTCCTCTTCGCTTGTATCCTGCTTTCTTTGAAAAACAAATTTCTGGTGTGTGTGTGTGTGTGTGTGTGTGTGTGTGTATATATATATATTCATAAATTAATGACAGCTTAGATTTATGGAGTGACACTATGTGCCAAATGTTATTCTAAGTATTTTTTATGTATTAGCTTATTTAATTCTCATAACAATCCTAGATATAAGTGTTTTTATTATCTAACTTTATAGAAAAGAAAATTGAGGCACAGAGAGGTTAAGTAACTTGCCCGAGGTCACACAGTGAGGATTTGGAGCCATCAGCTCTGGCTTGCAAGTCCATGCTTTTCTCTGTTCATCATACTTGAGACATGGGCTTGCCTTTCGGAGTCCCAGATCTGATTCTTTTACAAACATTGAGAATTTAGACAAGTTTCTGAACTTTCTGTGATTAAGTTTATCTCCCTTATGCTCTTTCTATAAAATGGGGATTGTTTGCAGCTTGTTGTCACAAACTAAACTTTGAAACAAAGGAATTTTGTAATTAAAGTCTACGTTTATAATTTTGCTAAACTCTTAGAGAAAATTTAAATGTAGCCACAACTTTTGTCAAATGCTAAATTATTCCTTTACTAAAACAAATCTTGTGATGATTTGGCAAGCATTCATTATCGCTGCTTTTTAAACTGTTGCCAAAATATTAAACAGGATTCCATTTCCCAAGTTATTCAAAGACACTTTCTAAGATATTAAAATAACAAGCACATTGACTCAATTTCTGCTTTTGCCTTATGTTTCAGCTTCTGGTTTGGGTAATGGAGCTACAAAGCAGATTCATTTTATAACTGAATTTCTTTGTTCCTTGAACTTGTGGAAATTTCAGCCATTATAACATGTACTGCTTAGTTATATTATATCCTGGGAAAGTCAATCTCAATAAAATGTGCCACATTCCTTGCAGTAAACATTTAAGTATAATAGGACAAAGACTCCTTGGAAAGTATTTGATCACTAAAGATTTTCCTTTTTCGGTAATATGCATGTGGCACTTAGTGTGTGCCAGGCATTGTTCTAAATGTGCTATGTTCATTTATTCAACGAATCCTTGTAAACCCCATGAGGTAGGTATTATTATTACCCCTATTTTGTAACTAAAAAAACTGAGACCTAGAAAGACTGTCTTTCCTAAGATCACAAAGCTGGTGAGTGCGGATGATAGAGCAGTGGGCAGGCCCTGGCACGTGGCTGCGGGGTGTGTGCTCCCACTACCACGCTACGCTGGCTCTTAGCTAGTTACACGGAAATGAAGGGATGGCGTGACATCGTTTTTAAAGATTAATTCAGTACAGCTCTCTTTGCTTCTGAGTGTGAAGCAAATGCCACACCAAGTTGCCACACTAAAGATTTTAGTTTCAAATCTCATGGAAAAGGTGGTGTCTTTGTTAAAGCCTATGTTAATAAATCCAAAGTCAAAGTAACGTGATGAAGCTAAGGTGAAATAAACATGGGGGAGGGGTGTGGAATAACAGTTCAGGGACACGTAGTCCAATGGGAAGTTGTTCTGGTGGAAGCCAGTCATTAGATGGGTATCATGGTGTCCCAGGATTGGTACAGGATCCAACATGGAGGAGGCATTCTTGGTTGGTTGTGTGACTGTGGGCAAATTTCCTAACTGTTCTACCTTAGACTCCTCATATACAGATAAAGAGATTCATGTAAGAAGATACCTGAGATCTTATCTAGCTGCACAAACCTTTGGTTGTTAAAGGCTGTGAGTTTGATTTTGTTTGCTTTTGAGTAGAAAGAAACACAAAGACGTCCAGTTTCTTTAATAAATGCATGTTGGTTTGTGCTTTAGACAGTCTTCCTTATGGATTCTGATGCTACCTTTCCAATATATACCCAGGCGGTCCCTGTGATCCATCAATCCATAAATCAGCAGACATGTTTTACTGGTACATTAAATTACAGGGTGCCCTGGAGCAATATACCTGCTGTTCGTCAGCCATTGCCACCTGCCACCGGTGTCTGTGGGCTTACAACTTTTAAATGAACTGCTGTGGGCTGGGGGTGGGGACGTGAGATGCAAGGAAGGAGGGAACGGTGAGGTAAATGCTATTAGACAAGAAAAGAGAGTTGCACTTGGCTGACGCCTCATAAAAGTCAGTGGGTTTTTCTCTGCATTTGAAGTTGGTCATTTGTCAGTCATCTACCTGTTAGCTTTAATGCGTGCAATAAAAAGGAAAAGGGAAAATAAGATGAGCTTTTTTTCTGTATGATGTTAACCCACTTTTTCTGGGGATGGGACAGAGAGATTCATGCTAAACATTGCAAAAGTGTTTTTCCCCTACAATAGAGAAGGTCACCTGCATATGTATGAGTTTGCTCTCCTTCTGTTTATACATGTGAAGAGTTATTAGTGCTCCTTCTGAGTACCAGGCATTTAAGGGCTATGAGAGGGAATAAGACAATAACCCTGTATTCATGGAATTTACATCCTAGTAGGAGAAACAGACAGGTAAATTAACAGATAATATAATTCAGCTAGTTACATATGCTGCTGTTTTAGGTACAGTAGCCTGGGAAGTCCTTTCTGAGGCAACATTGGAGCAAAGATGTGAATGATGACAGCCGTGCAAAGACCCAGGGGAGAGTCCTCCAGCAAGAGAGAGGAATAGGTATAAGAGTCTCAGAGGGAAAACAAGCACGGTATGTTCCAGCAACAAGAAGGCTAACTCTGGGCAAAAGCCTCCTATGCATTGGGGAAAATGGTAGGAAATAGCGGCAAAACAGACAGAACAAATTCATAGAGGACCATGTATGTCAGAACAAGGATTTAGGGTTTTATTCGAAGTGAAATGAGAAGTGAGTTTTGAGTAGGAGAGTGAGATGACCTGACTTGCATTTCAAAAAACTCCCCGCTATGTATAAAAGAGGCTTGTGTGACCCAGAGGGGAAGAAGGACAGCCAGCCAGGAGGACACTACAGTGGTCCCGGTGACATGCTGATGCCTTGGACCAGGACTGTAGTAGAGGTGGGGAGAATATATTTTCCTGAATATGTTTTTGAAGTGGAGCCAAGAGAGATCCACTTGCTGCAGAATGGATTTGGAGGGCAAAGAAAAAAAAGAAGCACTGATGATTCCTAGATTTCAGGCCTGAGTGCATGGTTTAAGGAAGCTGCTACTAATTCAGTTTTTAAAAAGTTAAGGAAGAATTAAGATGAAAGGATCAAGAGTTGCCTGTGGACTTGTGTAGTTTGAGATGTTATGAGAGATTAAAGTGAAGGTATTTAGTATACAATTGGCTACGTGAGTCTGGTGCCCTGAGGAAAGATTAGCGTGGAGGGATAAATTTGGGATTGCTTAGTGTTGCCTGATGTTTAAATCCAGGGACTCAATGGAATACATTCCCTACAGGGACAATTAGAGAGAAGTGGATAGGACCTGTGAATTGATGTGTATATACTTGAATATCTCACAAAGCTTAGCAGTTTGTATGTAGCTTATGTGATAATAGCTAACATTCGTACAAGTGCCAAGTCACACTAAGTTCTCGATGATTGTTATCTATTATTAAATGCTCATGACAATTCTGTGACACGGCCATTACTATTATTCTCATTTTACAAATGAGGGGACTGAGACTCAGAAGCCTAAAGTGTCTTGGCTAGAGTCACATAGCTGGAAAGTAAAGAACTAAGACTGAAACCAAGTTGGTCTGAGGCCAAGATCAACCCTCCTAACGACCACATTCCATTGCCTAAGAAGGCGTCCACCATCCCAGCTCTTGCACATATTAAATGAAGGACCCAAGCCCCACAGGACACCCTTGCAATGCAAGAGGACTAAATGTGAAATATCAATAACAAAATGTTAATACCAGGTTGGAGTTCCTGTAAAGTTATGTTTCGTTTCATATCTAAAAATAGTTTGCCATAAATTCATTTCTGGGATGAGATACTCACCAGAGAATCAAACCATCATTAGAAGATTTATAATCCCGATTGACAGAGGGAAAGTTCCATGTAGATATAGCATTTCCCCTTGTTCTATGTTTAATTTAAATCACAACCAACAACAGAATTATCATCGATTGACCCGATTATTAAATCCGCTGTTTCCTTTGGCCAGTGCATGAAGTCATTTGGCTGACATGGGAAGGTGTTGGGACAAGAATTGTTTCAAGGAACTGGAGTACCGCTTGGTCTCCTTCTTTCCCCAAATTCATTGCCTTGATTTGGTATTGAAATTGTAACCTTTGCAAGCCCATCCTGGGGTTTAATTTCCCACTTTCTGAACTACCGTCCCTAGTAAGTCTTCTTATTCCTTTGTTAGAATCCTTGCCATGTTTGGCAAAAGCATTTGTCTAAGACTTTTCTTTAGGTTCTATTCAGCACATCTAGCTAAAGCTTTTTTGTGAGATTTTTACCAGTTATCAACATACAGCTTAGTATATAAACTCTCAAAAAATGCAGAAAATTGTGAAGTTAAAATGTCACTCAAATTCCCATAACTCATTTGACATTTTATTGGACTTCATATACATACACTAGAAAATCATAACCATAGTCCATGGGATATAGGGCTTTATATGTTTTAAACAAAATGATGATATAGATATAAGTATAATTTTATTTTACTTTTTTTCACTCACCATTACATCATGATTGTTTTTCGATTTTCTCATTCTACTAAATATCCTTTTACATTCATGATTTTCAATAGCTATGGTTTTCTTTTTCAAAATCACATTTTCTAACCTACTATTCCTGGTTATAAGAACATGAATGCTTCTTGTATGGTTCATCTACAGACTACATTTTCATGGCTATATATCAGACATCATTGTTGAATTCTTGGTAGTTCTAATAATTTATACAACACATTCATTTTTCTGTACGAGCAATCGTTATCATGCATGAATGATAATTTTTATTTCTTACATTCCAGTTCATATATATCTTATTACTATTTCTTATTTTATCATGTTGGATAAAACTTCTAATTTAGTGTTGACCCTTAGTGATAATAATTATCATCATGTTTTCTTTTTGATATGAACATAGTTCTTTTTTCTTCTTTAGTCAATTAATGTAGATTATATATATATATATACACACATATACACATAGATTTGATTCACTTAAATTATGATTTTTCCATTAAAATCCAAGTACTGCCACTTATTAGCTAATATCTTAGATAATATAATAGCCATTTATTAGCTCTTATGTTAGGTAAGTTACTTAATCACTTTCCTCAGTTTCATCAGCTGGAAATTGTAATCAAGTATACAACTCATTTCATAAGGCTGTTGCTAATATTAATGAGGTAATACATGTAAAGTACTCATCTCATACCAGCAAATAATTTAAATGTCAATTACTAGCTTCATTATTACAGATGAGTTAGTTGATAATTTTCCTTTCTTATATTTTCTGGATTTAGCATAAAGCTTATTAGACAAGTATCATAAAAAGACTTTCTATTTCTTCTGTTTATAGAAATAATTTGTACAACATATGAGTTGTTTATTCCTTCAAAGAAAATTCACCTGTAAAGCCATCGACCTGTGGTATTTTTATTTATTTTTTTCTTTATCTCTTTATCCATTTGTCCAAGAGTTCTGAGATACCTGTGGTATTTTTAATGGTAGTTTTTCAATAATATTGATATAAATTCCTTAGTATATTCAAATTTTCCAATACTTCATGGGTTCACTTTTACAACTGATATTATTTTTTATAAAATCATTTAATCTATTTAGAATTTATTGGCATAAATCATGAACAGGATTCTTTTGTGTTTTTCATTGCTATGCTATTTTTATATTCTGTTTTTAAATTTCTAATATTACTGTTTTCTACTTTGTTTTTTTACTTGATTGATTTTTCCGGAAGTTTCTTACTCCTATAAGTCTTTTCAAAGATATCAACTTTTGCTTTTGTCCATCATTTCTATTGCTTTAAAAATTTGTTATTTCTTTAACTTACACTGATTCATACTTCCTTCTTTATATTTTCTTTGAGTTGACTGTGATGCTCTTCTTCTAATTTCTTGACTTGAAAACTTAGCTTGTAATTTTCAATTTTTCTGCCTCTCTTACGTAGACATTTAAAATTATGAAAAGCCCTCAGCCAGTAATTTAGCTTTATCCCACAAGTCTTGATATTTGATAGTTTTATCCTTTTCCTTTGAAATACTTTTCAAAAAAAACTTCATCATGATTTCTACTTTATTCTACACGTTATTTAATAGTGTGTTTTTTAGTTTCTAAATGTGAGGCATTCTTTTAGTTCTACTTTATTTCCCATTTCTAATTTCTACAGTCATTCCATTCTGTTAAAAAATGTAGGCTTAATTACTGATTCTTTAGTATTTATGAGTATCTGCATTTTGGCCTCCTATATGGTAATTTTTTGAAAAATATCCACATGTACTCAAAAAGAATGTGAATTTCTGAATTTGTTGGTTGTAGGGTTCTATATGTATTCATTACATACAGTTTATTAATTGTGTTGTTCTAATTTTCTATCTTAAATATATTCAATGTGAATCCTACTTTTTCTTTTATTATATTGTATCCACTTTCTTTCAGTTCATATTTGCCTAATATACTTTTATGTCTTTACCATCAACCTTTCTTTATAATTATCCTGCTTGATCTTGTCTTGTTATATAACATTTAGAAAAGTAACATAGGGGAGACCATTTTGTCTCTCGGGATTATCCCTTGCTCTGTGTCCTCAAGGATAATGCATTTGAAAATACTTCAACGTACTTCAACAAATGTTTATTAAGAGACTCATATACCAGAAATTCTGCTTAGAATACAAAATTGAATAAAGACATGGGTTCTTTCCCTCGATATTTTCAAATCTAGTGTATAGAACAATATAAGCAAATAATTTCAGTACAAAGTGGCAAGTGCTACAGTAACAATCTACACTTGATAAATATCTCCTGATGATGAGGCCAAGCTCTAACTGTGCTCCTACTGTGTTTGGGGAAGGATCCCAGTGTTTTCTTCAAGCAGAATATCCAGGCTTTGTGTCCACTAGTTGGCATATGAAAGGTGGGTAGTCAAGGAAGGTCTAACTTCAACTCTGCAGCCATTATCTGTGTTCTCAAGAGTTTTATTGTGATTAATTCAGACATTCCTTATAAAAATACCAGTCAACATAAGAAATAAAAATGTCCTTATAGTCACAATAAAACAAAAGCAATGTATATGGCTTAATTCAATTTGTCTGATGTATAATTAAAAAGATATTATAGGGTATGTCATATGACTGAGCCATTATGAGGGCCTTTGGGGCCTTCTGAGGCACCGAGCCACAGAGAAATGCATTAATGGACCCATAACACATACTTTATCTTGTGCAGCAACCATTAGAATATGGCTGTCTTCAGTGGAAAAAAAATTAAAATATATTTTAAGTCTTTAGCATTTTTGTGACTAGTGATCATTTGTGAGCACTCATTCCGAAGTACTGATTTTTTCAAATATGAAAAATATCACTTAGAAACTTCAAGAGCCACTAAGTCATACCAGCAGACGTTTATCAAGGGTCTACTCAGTGCAAGCATAGTTCCATGTTGGCTATGAGTGGGCTGGAAGGTGCTGGGTAGAGGTCAGGTTGGAATGTTTCAGGGGGCCTTCAAACTCCAGCTCATCAAATCAAACAGGGACAACTGAGGATAGGAAGACAACACACAGAGCCAAGAGGATTAATGCCAGGAAAATAATCAACAAATAAGGATGTTGTAGGTTGAATTGTATCCCCAAAAAAGATATGTTCAAGTCCTATTCCCCAGTACCCATTCACATGACCTTATTTGAAAATACAGTAGGGTCTTTGCAGATGTAATCAAGTTAAGATGAGATCACACTGGATCAGGGTGGGCTCTAACACAATGACTAGTATCCTTACAAGAAGAGAGAAATGCGAACACAGACACAGACATACAGGGGAGAAAACCATGTGAAGGTGATGAAGGTGATGCACCTACAAGCCACAGAAAGCCAAAGCTTACCAACAGCAATCAGACACTAGGAGAGAAGCATGCAGAAGATTCTTCTTCAGAGTTTCCAGGAAAAATCAGTCCTACCAACAGCTTGATTGCAGATTTCGGGCCTTTGGAACTATGAGAAAATAAATGTCTGATGTTTTAAACTGTCCAGTTTGTGATTTTTTGTTATAGCAGATACAGGAAGCTAATACAAAAGAGGATGAAATTGGATGCAAGTTAGCTGAACATGGAGATATCCTAAGCATTCTAAAGCATGAAGACCTTAGGCTCCATAGTACCTTTTAAGATAGTGCTTTTGGCCAGAGTTTAAACATATAATCATTGGCTCTAAAAGAGTGATTCTTACTTTTTGTAAACACAGTTTAGGTGGAGCAGAAGACATCATAGTCCACTTAGGTAAGCCAAAGACCCACACCCTCCATTCCTGCCTGTTCCTAACTTCCAATGGATAAAGAACCCAGCAACTAATAAAAGATAACAAAAAAGATTAACAAACTAATTATAAGCTTATACACAGTTTTATATTATAAAGTGATGACATAAAATTAATTTAGTATTTCTGTTACATTTACTTTGATAGTACATTTTTAAGTTATTTGAATAGAACAAATATATAAGCAGCACATGACTAGTGAAGACAACAAAATTTAGCAGATGATACAGTTCTGTGTCTGCTTTACCTCTAGATGTATAGGTAATTCATCCTTGAACTCACCGCAGGCATCCCTTAAAATCTAGTTATTGGAAAATTATAGACCAAAATAATTTTGATGCAAATGTGCAGAGCTACATATTGTAGGATTCACCAAACAACCCTCATCACACTAAAATTAGTAATGACAAATCTACACTGATAGTAATTTACAATTTTAAAACAAGATTAGCAGCAATTGAAAATCACAACAAACTGTCGATGTACTAATAACAATGTGTCCTTCCCAAAAACTGTGGGAAATCTAATGTGATGCCTATGTTATGTGAAGAGGAGGCTTCATTATTCACATATTTCAGTACATACTCAAATACTAATTAAGTGCCTCCTAGGTGCATCAAGCATTGTTCCAGGTGCTGGGGCTGCAGCAGTGAAGGAAACAGCACCCCTCCTATCACAAAGCCCACTACCACTGCCAAACGTGCAATATGTGGTGAACTTTTGAGTCTTCAGTAAACTCTGACAGATCTAATTTTGTTTTTAGTATTGAAACATGATAGATTGCTATCAAGTAGTCTGGCCTTATAAAAATGAGGAAATCTAAAGAACTGTGCATCATTCACACTCCAAAAATGTCTCACATTTTGAGATCAGCTTATGGTCCGTTAGGAAGGCCATTGTTGCTCTACGTTAGGCCATATTTCACATTTGAGAAACACTTCTCTAAAGATATACTTAGATCACCTTAGGGAAATCAAGTCTGCCTCTTCATCAGTTGGATTTATTGGACACATTGGCTCCTGTCAGTTTTCTTCAGCAAAAAGGCGAGGTCCTGTCCAAGCAGAGATGGAGGTTATCCTTAGTACTCAGGTCCCAGGTAGACATGTTTAAGGGGTTTCTCATGCACTTGGTCTTCTACTTTTTACTGATCTGTGGCCTTATCTATCAGCTCTGTCTTTAAAAATCCTAGCTCAGATTTATATATTTTATGTATTCGGCCTTCTCAGATGTCAACACATAAGTGCACATATAAAAATAACATCTATTGAATGTTGGGCAGGGGGGAGGGGGAGGGGGAAGGTGGAGGAGGGAGGAGGGGATGGGTATATGCATACACAAAGAGTGCAATGCGCACCACCAGAAGGATGGACATATTTGAAACTCGGACTTGGGGGGGGGCAAGGGCAACATACGTAAGCTAAACATCTGTACTCCCATAATATGCTGAAATTAAAAAAAAGTTAAAAACATGACTCTTATACAAATAAAGTTATAAAATGTCAAAAATTCATATAACTCATTAATGAGGAAACCAGTAGGGTGGTGCAGCTGGTTCAAAGGTGAATTTGAGGACCAAAAATTTACCTAGTCACTCAGGAAAGGCATGTTGAAATAAGTTTGCTAAGTTAAAGACAAATCTGGTCAATATTCTTTGGAATAATAAAATTGTAACCTTTGGGTATATCTTCTCTGTGAACAAACATTAACATTTCTCCTGGATGCGAATCTCCAAGTTAACATGTGTCTTCACGGAGTCTGAATCTTCACCTGCAGTAAATAGAAAGTAAAGCAAAGATTGAATTCTTAAGAGGGCCAGTGAAATAATGTCCCAGTATGATGTTGCAAGGACTTACATTTGTCTTATTTCCAAATTTTGAATAATCTTCACTAATGCAGGGTTTTGTTTATTTATTTTTTAGTTCAAAATATTAAGGGGGTACAAGAGTTTTCATTACATGACTACCTTGTATAATGCTTAAGTCAGGGCTATTAGTGTGCCTGTCACCAGAATAGTGTTCATTGTAGCCAACAGGTAAGTTTTTATCCCTTGCCCTCCCTCCCATCCTCTCCCCTTCTTGGTTTCTCGTGTCCTTTATATGGCTTTGTGCCTGTGTATACCCCTTGTTTAGCTCTCATTTATTAGTGAGAACATAATGGTGTCTGGTTTTCCATTCCTGAGATACCTCACTTGGGATAATGGTCTCCAGTTCCATCCAAGTTGCTGCAAAAGACATTATTTCATTCCTTTTTGTGGCTGAGTAGTACCCCATATACCACATTTTCTTTATCCACTCATGAATTGATGGGCATTTGGGTTGATTCTAAATTTTTGCAATTGTGAATTGTGCTGCAATAAACATTTGAGTGCTGGTGTGTTTTTTATAAAATGACTTCTTTACTTTCAGTGGATACCCAGCAGTGGGATTACTGGACCGAATGATAGGTCTACATGTATTTCTGTGAGGAATCTGCATACTGTTTTCCTTAGAGGTTGAACTAATTTGTAGTCTCATCAACAGCATATAAGTGTTCCTTTTTCACTGCATCCATCCTAGCATCTATTGTTTTTTGACTTTTTAGTAATGGTCATTCTGATAGGGGAAAGGTTATATCTCATTGTAGTTTTTATTTGCATTTTCCTGATAATTAGTGATATTGAGCTTTTATATATATATATATATATATATATATGTATATAGGTCATTTGTTTATCTTCTTTCAAAAAACTTCTGTTCACATCTTTTGCCCACTTGCTGATTTGTCTGAGTTCCTTGTAGATTCTGGGTATTAGTCCTTTGTCAGATGTGTAGTTTGCCAATATTTTCTCCCATTATGTAGGTTGTTAATTCAATCCATTGACTATTTCCTCTGCTGTGCAACAGTCTTTTAATTTAATTAAGTCCTATTTATTTATTTTTGTTGTTATTTTTTTTGCCTTTGGGATCTCAGTCATAAATTCTTTGCTGAAGACATTCTCTAGAAGAATTTTCTTCTAGAATTTTTATGATTCTTTGCCTTACATTTAAATCTTTTATCCATCTTGAATTAATTTTTGGATATGGTGAGAGATAGGAGTCCTGTTTCAATATTCTGCATGTGGCTATTTCTCCAGAACCATTTATTGAATAGAGCTTCCTTTCCACAGTGTATGTTGTTGTCTGCTTTGTTGAAGATCAGTTTGGTTGTAGGCAGATGATTTTTATTTCTGGGTTCTGTATTCTATTTCATTGGTCTATGTCTCACTTTTATACCAGTACCATGCTGTTTTGGTTACTATAGCCTTGTAGTACAATTTGAAGTCAGCTAATGTGATGCCTCCAGATTTGTTCTTTTTGCTTAAGATTGTTTTGGCTATTCAGACTGTTTTTTGGTTCTAAATAAAGCTTTAGGATTATTTTTTCTATATCTGTAAAATATGACATTGATATTTTGCTGATTTGCATTGAGTCTGTAAGTCACATTGGGCAGTGTAGATGTGTTCATGATGTTGATTCTACCAATCCATGGGCAAGAGATGTTTTTGACATCTATGATTTATTTCATCAGTGTTTTTTAGTTCTCCTTGTAGAGATCCTTCACCTCCTTGATTAAGTATATTCTTAAGTATTATATTTTCTTTGTAGCTATTATGAATGCTATTGAGTCCTTGATTTGACTCTCACCTTGACTATTATTAGTATATAGAAATGCCAATTTGTATACATTGATTTTGTAAACTGAAATTTTGCTGAATTTATTTATAAATTCCAGGAGTCTTTTGATGGAGTCCCTAGGGTTTTCTAGAAACAAGATTATATCATCAACAAACAGGAATAGTTTGACCTCCTCTTTCCTGATTTGGATGCCCTTCATTTCTTTCTCTTGACTGATTTCTCTGGTTAAGCCTTCCAATATTATGAAAACTATGTTGAATAGGAATGGTGACAGTGGGTACTCTTGTCTTGTTCTGGTACTTAGGGGGAATGCTTTCAAATTTTCCCCTTTCTGTATTGCGCTGGCTGTGGGTTTGTCGTATACGGTTTTTATAATTTTGAGGTATATTCCTTCTAAGCCTAGATTCTTGAGTATTTTTATCATGAAAGAGTGCTAGGTTTTATTGAATGTTTTGCTCCTTCTATTGAGATGATCAAAGAAATAAACAGCAGTACCTTAATTGTCGGGGACTTCAACACACCACTGATGCACTAGACAGATGATTGAAGCAGAAAATGAAGAAAGAAGCACTGGACTTAAACAGGACTCTAGAACAAATGGACCTAACAGACATTAACAGAACATTCTACCCCAAAACTACTGAATATGCATTACTCTCATCAGTACATGTGACATTTTCCAAGACTGATCATATCTTAGCCCACAAAATAAGTCTCAGCAAATTCAAAAAAATCAAAATCATACCATGTATCTCCTCAGATCACAGCAGAATAAAACTAGAAATTAATTTCAAGACAAACACTCAAATCTACACAAAGTCATGGAAATTAAAAAACCTGCTGCTAAATGATCTTTGAATCAATGATGAAATTAAAATGGAAATCAAAAGATTCCTTGAACAAAATGAAAAAAGGGACATGAGCTTCCAAAATGTATGGGATAAAACAAAAGCAGTCCTAAGGGGGACGTTCATAGCTTTAAATGCCTACATCAAAAAGACAGAAAGATCACAAATTAGCAACCTGCTTCTGAATGATCCTTAGGTTAATGATGAAATCAAGAGAGAAATCAAAAAATTTTTGAATTAAATGACAAAGATGACAAAAGCTTCCAAAAATCTATGGAATACAGACAAAGCAGTGCTTAGAGAGAAGTTCATAACTGTAAATGTTTATATGAATAAGCAAGAAAGATCACAAATTAAGAACCTAATGGTTCCTTTCTTTCAAGGAACTAGAAAAATAAGAACAAACCAAACCCAAAGCCAGCAGAAGATAAGAAATAACAAAACTCAGAGGAGAAATGGAAACCAAAAGAAAAAAAATTCAAAGGATCAATGAAATAAAAAGTTGAAAAGATAAGCAAAATTGATAGACCACTAGCCAGATTAACCAGAAATAGAAGAAAAAGGGTTCAAATAACCTCAATCAGAAATGACGAAGGAGACATTACAACTCATGCTACAGAAATACAAAATTTCATCTGTGAATACTACAAAAACCTCTACATAAACAAACTAGAAAACTTAGAGGAAATGGATAAATTCCTGGAAACATACAACATCCCAAGCCTGAATCAGGAAGAAATAGAAATCCTGAACAGATCGATAATAAGTAGTGATTTTTTGATAAAAAATATCTCAACAGAAAAAGCCCTGGACCAGATGGATTCACAGCTGAATTCTACCAGACCTACAAAGAAGAACTGCTACCTATCCTACAGAAATTATTCCATAACATGGAGAGGGAGGTAGTCCTCCTGAATTCATTCTATGAAACCAGTATCACCTTGATACCAAAGCCAGGAAAGGAAATAACAAAAAAAAAGAAAACTACAGACCAATATCTTTTATAAACATAGATGCAAAAATCCTCAACAAAATACTAAAACATCAAATTTAACAGCACATCAAAAAGACAATCCACCATGATCAAGTGGGTTTCATCCCAGGGATGCACGTATGGTTCAACATACACAAAACAATAAACACAATCACCACATAAACAGAAACAAAAACCTGAGGCTGGTCTATAAAGTCTGCCTTCTCAGATTTACAAAATGTAATGGTATAGTCTGTGTGTGTGTGCATGCACACATGTGTTTACCTTTCCATAGAAGGAACAATATGTAAGATGGATTTTTCTTGTGCTAGCATTATTGGTTCCAGGTCCCCTGTCTTCCAGCTAAAATTGCATTCTCCAGACAGAATAATCTACTAGATAAGAATGTAAGCATTGACTTTAGACACCTCTGAGTAATAATCCTGGCTTCTTTATTAACATTGTCCTCTAGCAAGTTAGTTAACCTTTCTGAATCTCAGTTTCTGCATCTCTAAACTAGAGAAACAACACCTACACTGTAGGGTTGATGTGAAGATTACATCTAAAGAGCTTAGAAAAATTCTGGCACATAGTAAAGGAATATAGTAAATATTAGCTGTTGTTCCTTTCTCTTAACTTTATAAAGACCCAACCACACAGAAAAATATCACATCAGAATCTTTAAAATTAAAAAAAGTACATTTTAGACGAACATTCAGAGTACAGTAATTACAACAATCACATTGTTATTCTTGGTCCATGTTTAGCAAATTTTAAGTGTGATCTGTGATTTATTGTTGTGTTTGATTTAGTTTGCTCTTAGATTTCTGTGACTAATTCTGCAGCTTCTCCATGGGTCTGGATCTGCAAAATGAATATGCTTTGCTTACATCAATCTCTCCAAATGCACTAGAAGTTTATGGTCACCTGTGTTTATAACGCTTATCCCCGATGTCAGTGCATCCCTGACTCTCTTTGCCTCAGTGATAGCGCTAGGAGGATGACATGGCACTCCATGATCGGCTTGTGAAAAAGCAAGTGTGCTCCTCATGTTTTATTCTTAATGCCAAAATATCAAGCTCTCTTCTATGTGGATACTGAGAGGCCTCCCGAAATTAGACCCATGGGCCACCTGCTCAAATCTACTACTTATTGAATCATTTTAGGTAAAGATGTATAAATTCGAATAGCAGTTGGAAGAGAATCTCATTCAATTTCAGCCTGCCCATAAGAGAGTTTATTTCCTTGGAAATGTCTGTGTCTGAACCAAGATTTAAGTGCACGACTTTAAATTCATTTTTCCATAATAGATATTAACCCCTATTTGTAGCCTGCCTCAGGGATGAAGAAACCACAGAAGCTAACATTCTAGCAAGGTACAAAGTCAACAAAATCAGTTACAGATGCATAAAAAAATTCACTGTACTCTGTGAATTATTTCATTAACAAGGTTGGGCACTTCAGGAAAGGTAGGGAATTGCTCCTCATAGCCTGTGATGAGATTTACCCAGCTCACCTGTCACCTGGTTGGCAAACTGCCTTCTGAGAAACTGCTAGAAAAGGGAAAAAGAAAAGTAAGGAGAAAATTTTATTACTCATTTTAAAGGTGCAGTGGGTGCTGTGTTATTTGGTTCCTTTATACATTTTTGTTATTGTTTAAATGAGATAAAGGGCTATGTAAAAGACCATACAAAAATGAGGTGTTACAATTGTTTCCACAAATTAAGATGAAGACTGGAGTGTTGAGATGTGTAACTGTATTTTCACTGAAGCTGTTGGCAGATTCTCTCGGCAGCAGCAATGGCTACGACACACATGTCAGCACACATTGCCCGTAAACAAGGAAGGCCTGCCTCAGAGTGGGGTTGAGGGAATTGATGCCTCACTTGAGTGCTTTGAGAGGCCAAGATCAAAAGCACTTTTAAGCATATCATATAATTATCATCATTAAGAAGCATGAGGCGAGGAGTCCTAAACTCCCAAATTTTCAAAGCAGCAAAACCAGCACAGCTTTAATGGGACTTTGAAGTCAGATAAATCTCCAGGTATTTTCATTATAGAAACTCACAACTAATTAAGGAAAACCCTATCTGGGCCAGTGTTTAATTATGTTTGCTTGTCCGCCTGTGTCATGTACTGTGTTCTGAAGGTAGAAGGGTGTCAATTGGATTGTACCAAAAGGCTGTGCTGGGACCAACCAACAGCATTCATTTTGAACAAAGCATGGCATAGCAAGGTTTTGATCTCTTTTGTCTAAATAAATAAGTTCTTAATAAGCATAGATTATTTTCTTAATAGTCCACATAGCCCAAAGTTTAGCTAGAAATTTCTCTGCAATAATAACACCTATTTTATATTAGAAGGCAACATACTGAACCATCTACATAGGAAGATGTTGGAAAAATTCTGTCTTATTATAAAATAAAGACAAATGGCACTCAATACCAAGAGAGGCTGTTTATATCGAAGGCAGACCAGAACTGCTAACTAGTCACCCAAGAGCCAGATCTCACCTAAAGACATTTTTCCTTTGGCACATATAAAATGGCCCACATTGTGATTTTTCTAAAAATTTAAAATCATGGACAGCATTTAAAAATTAGGAAGTATCCCACAATATCTGGATTTCTGGTACATCTTGAAAAATTGAAAGGTCTGATAACACTGGCCCCCTTTGGCAACCATGGGCCAGTTTTGTCTAAGGAGAAAGGTTGGCCAATTTCCCACCAAACCGATTATGATGAATGGATAAGCAAAGTGTGACACATCCATACAATGTATTATTCAGCCACAAAAAGGAAAGCAGTGCCGATACGTGCTGCAACTTGGATGAACCTTGGAAACATTATGCTGTGTGAAAGCTAACAAACACAATGGTCACATATTATATGATTCCATTTATATGAAATATCGAATTAGGCAAATCCATAGAGACAGAAATCAGATTTGTGGTTGCCAGGGGCTGGGGGGAAATGGGAGCGACTGCTTAGTGAACACGGGGTTTGATTTTGGTGTGATAAAAATGTTCCGAAACTAGGTAGTGGTGATGGCTTCACGACATTGTGAATGTATGCCGTGGCGCTGGACTGTATGCTCTAAAATAGTTAAAACGGTAACCACTTGTTGTTTGTGTTTTATCTTAATTTTTAAAAAAGCAAATCACAAACTCCTTGCCCCTGTCGCGCGAGGATATGGAGAAAAAGCGGTTGATAGGGCAGAGCATGGGAGGGCATGACACCCCTTTGTTGGTGTCGGTGGGGGAGAGAACGCCTCCCAGATGCTCCCAGACACCTACCTGCTCCATTTGTGGGGTGGCAAAAATTTCAACAAACATTTTACCATGCAGCCGTGGCCTAAGCTTTGCTTCCAGCAGCGAGTCCGTCAGTACTCGCAGGCGGCTGATTTCTGTGGCAAAAACCCACTTTATCACACAAGGCTTCCCTCCGGCCCTCAGAGGGCATTATTTGTGGAAGACATCTTGGACCTGTCCCTCTAGGCCGGCTGCTGGAAAGTATCCCAAATTCCGTATGCCATCCCTAACCGAGCCAGGGTCATGTAATCTCTGCGGGAGGGGTCCCCCAGCTCTGAGTTGGAACCATTTACATTTTTCCTTCCTCCAAAAGAGGAGGAGTCCCCAAATGATGAAACTACAATAAAGTATCATTTATAAGCATTTACTATGTGCCTGGCAGTGTTTTAGGTACTTTACACAGGTTTATTCATTTAATATTCAAAACAACCCTGAGAGATGGTTTTATAGATGAGATGAAAAAGGCCCAGCCCTTCAGGAACTCGCCAATGCCCTTCGGCTGCCCAGTCCAGAAGGTGAGATGCAAACGCAGGGAGCCCATCTCCAGCTCCAGTAGCCAAAATACTATGCCCTTCAGCCCTTATAAAAAATGAGTCTTTGGCTACCCCTGCAGAAGAAAGCCGGAAAGTCCTACCAGGTATTCTCTGAACTTCTCCTGGGGAGGTAAGAAGAGCTGCAGTGGGACCTCACGTGGCTGGTAGTGAGAGTGGTAGAGAGCCTGGAGGGTGGACAGCCACCTGCAGAGCACTCAGTCCCATGGCCGTAGCCCCGGGGTCAGGGACTCGTGCTCTGGCAGTGGTGTGCCCCTGGACCGAAGGCTTTGCATGTGCTCCAACCTCAGTATGTCTTGGCTACCATGCAAGGTCCAGTCTGCATGCCTGGGTTGGAAGAAAACCATGTCTCCCCAGGGCTCCTGGTGTCATTGGCGGAATGAATTTACAAGGACCTGCGCTGTGGCCACAAGAACAACATTCGCGAAGCCCGTATCGTGAATGCATTCTATCTTGCTACACTCCCCTCTTTCCCAGCCCATCCTCTGCATTACTTACAGTGACTTTTCGAAATGGAAAAATGATTATGTCAAACTATCAAACTGTTCCTAGGTGTCCTTCACTTGTCCCCCGTCTCATGAACGTCCCCAGTCTAATCGGCCCTCGAGGCCCGCTGACGTATCACCGAACACTATGGGCACCGTCCCCTTCCTCCTTTCCCGCTGCCTTACTGCTTCGTAGCACGCCGAGCTGCCCTTCAATGTCCCCAGGCACCGACAGCTCCCAAAGGGCACCCATTCCATGTGAAGCGCTGTGCCAGGCACTGGGAATGCCACGGGACACGGTCCCTTCTCTGGAGGGCACGATAGCAGGGGAGAAAGACCCAGAGACGAAAGTACAGCACACACGGGGCACTATGGAAGGAAAGAGGAGGCCACTCCATAGAGAAGAAAGAGAGGGAGCCCTGCCTGGAGCTCAGAGGGGACATCACACAGGAGGTGGCTCTTCAATTACCTCCTGATTATTCACTGCTGCATTCACCAAAAACACAGAATACCTAACCTTTGCAAAAGGCTTTTTTTCTTATAAAATGTTTTCAAATACTCAAAGTGTACTAAACAGAACTTCCAGTACTTCTTAATATTTCCAGAGCTATTTTTATTTTACTTTTACTTCCCTTCATTTTTATTTTTAATTTCCCTGCAGGCTTGGGAATCAGAGAAGCTTAGCTCTGAATCTCTCTTCTTCCATTTACTAGCCCTGTTTCTTAGAAAAATGATCCAAATTCCATAATTTTCAGTGTCTTCATCTGTATAATAGATGTGATAATGCCCACCTCACTTGGTTGTCTGGATTTAGTAAGATAATGTAAATAATGTACTAACCATAGGGCTGTTCACATGTCAGGGCATACCAGTGCAGGACACATGTCAGGGTGGTAGCTGCTATGTTTACTCTTAGTACTCTTCAAAATCCAGGCTGGGACACAAATCCCATGCTTAACTATATTCCAGTTATAGTAGGGTCTTGTGAAAATAATTTCCTTTATTTATACTCCAGATACTTAGAAATGAATGTACTCATTTCTAATACAGTGCTAACTGATTCAGTTGATTTTAAAAGCTGCTTTCTAGAACCTATACAAAGTGTACCCTTGTTAAATATCCCACTGTACCTTTATTTTAGCTACACCAACCAAACCCCTCATAATAAATTTATATCATAATATAATGCCACAAAAGAATCACCCAGAGGAATATTCCATGACCACTAAAGAGTTTTAACGCTGAAAGAAATGAAAGAAAAATAAAAACAATAAGAAACAAATTCCAAAAACCTAAAACATATCTATACAATGTTATTTTAGGGCCAAACCTGGCAGAGTCTTTAATATGAGTTTTAGCAAAATGAGTAAATAAACAATGTGGAGCAAGTTTGAAGATAGAGAGAAAATATCATCCATGTAAGGTTTTCAAGGGATGTTGGGCCTGCATGTTTTCGTAAAGAAACATCTGTCAATGTTTGTGAACCCACCAGGGTACCCAGGATTCACTTGTTTAATGTTGGAAGAGATTGTAGAGTCAAAAGCCCCCAGGCAAATTGAGCTGGGCTGGTTGCCCTTGGGGAAAACAGGAATTTAGCTGAATGCCTGATGCCATTTTGATGCCAACTAACAGAACTTCTTGATACTAATGAGATCCCACCATTTCAGAGCAGTTACATTAATTGGCATTAATCAAAAACTCTTCTGAAAAGTTCACCTATTCTTCTAGGGTGTCAGTCAGGAACTGTTGTGTTTGAGGGCCCTTCTGACAACTAGCAAATGCATTGCTTTCAGGGTCCTGAGTCCTCTTGGAAGTTTAGCAAATTCCTGCCCAACTTTGCGCCAGCCAGCCAATCTTTCAATGGTACATGAAACACCTGGTATTCCTATTTTCTGTATTAGTGATGGAAGCATGGAACCCAAAACGTCATTTTTTATGCTATAATTGCCTTGGAAATTTTCATGGTGGAGATGTCCAGATGCTAACAGTTCTTTCAACCATTCCACCTGAGCTACCTGATCCACTCAGGCAAAAGAGAACGATTCTTCACCCCAGGCAAAGCTTCGTGTTGCCGGCTGCCCTGTCAGTCTGTGTGCTAGTCCCAATGGTTGTTGGAAACCAAACGGCACAATGGTCAATTTCACAGATCATTGTCTAAGAACTAGTGGAACCTCAAGAATTTAGTTGTGGGTAAGGATACAAACCTTGTATATGTATCTAAATTTGACAAAGTTACTGACATTGGGAGTTGTTGAGCTTTGGTCAGAATTACCTGGAAGGAAATAAGATCTGGCCTTTGCTATATAACATTACTTGTGGTAGTAATTAGGGTAGCTTTACTGTTTGCTTAGGAATTTTCCAACGCCTACTTGAAGGTAAGAACATGATTTTGTAGGGTCCCTGCCAGCTCTATGATTTTATGAGTCTACAATCAGGCAGAATAACATGCATAAATAGCCTCCCTAGAAGACGGTCAATCATTTGAGTTTGGCTAGACCAGTGTGAAGAGCTCCTTTTCCCCACACAGTTTGGACTAAGATACACACAGCCATGGCAGCTGTGCAGATGAAGTCTGACTGCAAGGTAAGAAGTCACCAGGCTCTATATAGCTGAACCTTAAAGAACAGTGCTATTCAGTTCAAATTCTGGGAGGTGTGAGGGTTCTTGTTTCACTGTGGCTGGTTTGCCCATATCCAGCCATGGCAGGAGAACCTTCAGCCAAGTTAAAAACCCACTCAGCCCCCTGGGATTTGAGTTTAGCTCTTTTAAAACAACATTTTGATGGGTTGTGTGTAAATGAATCAGAAACATATGGATTCAATTTCCCTTGAAGTGAACGTGGGTTTAAAAATTAAGGGGGAAAAATGTGCGGAGCTTGGGCACGTACCAAAGGCAAAATGTTTAAAAAAATAATGTAAGATGCCTAGCAGAACAGAAAGCATGCCTTCCTTCTTGAAGGAGAGCAACTGCAGCAAGCTAAGAGGGGAGCCCTGCGACTTCACAGTTAACAAATACGCACGAGGCCTGGCCCCCCAAGGCTTGCTGCTGTCCTGCTAGCAGCCCCCCGCCACGTCCTGGCACCTTGTGGACAACCCCTAGCAAATGAAAAGCAGACATCATCCACCAGGGAGGCCAAATCATATCTGGGCTGAAAATTACATCGCCAGGCAAATGCAACAGATTTTCAAACAAGGTACTTGCACTCTCTCTTTAACTTAATTTAATTCTAAATGGAGGACAGTCTGCAGACTGAGATACTAACTGAAGCTGAGAAATCTAAATCATGGATTCTGTCCTCTGAACCCTGAGGGTCCTCAGGGCCAGAGGCTGTGAGCATCACTGAAGGAGATTGTTCTGGGCTGAAATTTTGCCAGGGGAGAGCCCAGGGTTTCAAACTCCTTCATTTGTGAAACATTTACCGAGTATCTACTGTGTACCAGGCACTGTTCGCAGAATCAGAAATACAGAAACACGTGAGACACTGTTGCTACCTTCAAACAGATTCCAGTTTCTAACAGAAGGACATAGACGTATTTGCAAATGCCTGCAGCTGAGAGGTCTGGTTACTAAGACAGAAGGATATACCATCTACAGTGAGCATAACAAAGGAGGCTGATAGACAACTCTACTTGGGAGGGGAGGGATGAGGGAAGGAAGTTATTTTAATCATCTCCTATTCACCCAGTTGGTGAGGGAGAGATTCTGCCCTGAGGTTATGAAGATGGTTGAATACACAGCACCTGGCACTGGACAGGTGAGACTGACGGCAGTTTATTAGTCAAACAACTCACAGCCCAGGGGAGGACACTGTGTGCCATGCAGGGTCACATGGGGCTTGCACTCAGAGTAAAGTGGACCACCTGGAACCATGAGGGGCTTTGTAGTACCAAGAGGGCGAGATTCCCCCTGGTTCACACAGGAGGATGTCATTGGTTTGTTTGGATAATTCTGGGGCCGGCAGGGAATTGAAACCCACTATTCAAAGAGAAGCAGAAACTACACCTGATTTCCTTGATAAGGTGTGTTGTTTGGCTAGACAGGGCCTTATTTGCAGGAGCGGAGTAGGACAGGGACTTGGGGTTAGGCCATTTGAGGCCAGCCCAATCTCACCAGATGTCAAAGCAGCACGTAACACTGGAGATTAATGTCGGGCCTTACACCACACTGAAACTTGAAACAAACTTTGAAAAATAAGTGAGTGAGCTTTCACTATATGGCTAGGCAAGGATGTGTTGGCCAAACAGAAGAATAAGACGAACAAGAGCAAGAGCCCCAAGGCATAAAGCAGCCTGGAAAATTAGTAAAATATTTTGAAAAAACAATTAACAATTTCTTTTCACAGATACAGAAAAAAAGAAACCACAATCTGTCTTAAAGTATTCAAACATAGGAGACGTTAATGTAATGAATGTATATTTCTATCCAATAGAAATATAACGTGAGCCACTTATGTCATTTTAAGCTTTCTAATAGCCACACTAAACAAAAAAGTAAAAATAAATAAGTGAAATTAATTTTAATGATATACTCTATTTAACCCAATATATCCAAATTATTACTATTTCAACATGTAACAACAATATAAAAGATATTAACAAGATATTTGTGTTCTTTTTTTCATACCAACCCTTTGAAATCCAATATACATACCTCGATTTGGACTAGCCACACAAAGTACTCAGTGCTCACATTTAGCTGATGGCTGCCACATTGGACAATACAGATTTAGAGCGTCTTGAATTGACTTAAATTTGGAACAAAATGCTATAAAGTTTTTTCATCTGTAACTCAGCTGTTAAAATAGCAAACTCTCACAACTGCGTGTAAATTTTTAGATGATAGGTGGAAAGTACCTGACATTTGTATTGTTACTACCACCAAACTTTTTACTGCAACAATGACAGATATTACTCAGATCCCAACACACTTTCCCACTAAGTCTGCAGGCAGTTCCTCTCCAAGGATTGCAGCTGGCATATGAGTACAAACACTGTCCCTTTCCTAGATATATACACACTGCTGTAAGACGACAATGGATAAACAAATCTGAAGTCTCCATTCCAGACCACACTATAAACACTAGATCTAAGGACACTAGAAATATAATGCAAAGAGAAACTATTGAGAGTAGGTTAAAAAAAAACCTCTTCAATCAGTATCATTTATTAGATCTTCTAGATGACAATTGTAACTTGGCCAGCTACCAAATGACTACATATTATATACCCAAAGTTAAACTCCACCACTGAACAGACCTTATTTGTTTTTGAGCTTCTGCAGAGAAATACCCCAATAGTTTTCCATACATATGTAGTTTTCCAAGCATATTTATACTGAGTTCTCCAGTATAAAGTAAATGTCTCCAGTATGAAGTAAATACTGTTGCAATAAATAAACCAAGTAGCAAATCCCTGAGACAGCAATCCAATGATTCACACACACACACACACACACACACACACACAGAGTTGCTGTACTTAAAATATATATATTTGGTAGACCTGTGTTACTCAAAAAATATTAATAACATCCCATCTAATTCAACATAGTTTTGCCAAGTCTGAATTCTTCAGTTAAGAAATCTGTTTTATTTTGACATTCTTTTGAAAAAATATTCCTATGGGTTTCCCCCCCAGGTAAAAGTATTTTCTTTTCTGGCTGAACCCAGAGTTTTCTGTCATCTTGAAAATACCAGTGCCTAAGAATTCACATTTCATAGTATGTATTTCCTAGATGACATGGGAAATAATTTCATTTTTGACACAGAGTGATAAGAAAAAACCCAGGAAAGGAGATGCAAAGATTCGGAGATGTTGTTTTTACATTATTTTTAGTATTTTAAAATAAAAAAATTTAAGATCAGTTTTTACATATATGCATTATGATCTAAAAAGAAAAATATTATGCCCAAAATGTATAGAATTCAAAGCACAGGAAGGAGGTTGTAGTATAGTCTAGCAAAGTCAGGATGTGCACTGATAAATAAAGACAGTTTACAGGATTGTTAAAATATTTGCAAGGCAATTCTAGAAAGCTTTCCTACAGGTTAACTAAGAAAATACTCCGTAGAACACCGTATGGGCCTAACAAACTCCACTCTCCATTAATACGCATTTGAACAGCTTTCTTTCTGGTCACATAAAAGATCCCTTGCTTGACTAATTATTTTCCCATGGAATGTGAGCGTTTCAGTCTGAAAATTCCCCCAACCCATCACTTAAAATTTTATCTTTGACATACGTTAGGCAAATAGAAAAAAATTAAAAAGTAATGAGGAGGGGGCCCAAATGCTTTGAGAAGTTTTCACATATGCGCTAATTAGTGATTCCATCTGAAAATATTCCCAGAAAGCAGGATGGGTAAGGCAGACTGGGATAAATAATGCAAAGACCCTGTGGCAGTGTCACAAACACCATCATCAAGGCTGCTTGTGAGTTCAGAAAGTCTCCAAATGCTCTGGCTGAGAGTAAAAATATCAATGAAGTAAAACTGCTCTAATAACCTCGGGGTTATCACACACACGCACACACACGCACACACACACACACACACACACACACACAGCTCACTTTATTCTTTCAACCTTTTGGTTCAGGCTAAGCAACTCTTTCAGGGTTTATATCACCCCATCCCCCATTTGCAGGTCTGTTTTGATATAAAGTGAAATCGAATTTCTTACATCCAGTTCGTAGTGCTGTTAAAAAGCGCAGTCTTCGTTCAAACACTGGTCCAGTTACATAAGCACATGGAGATGATTAGCTGTGAAATAAGGCATTAGTCCACAGCCTCAACCACCAAAAGAAATACTCTCTGATTACAGAGACTGCAACCTCTGTCCCTTTTGTGAAATGGCAAGCCTGCTGCTTTAGTCTTCTGATACAATGCCCAACTGTGTTTTTTAAGTACAATTGAGTTTCATCAACCAGACCCAAAGTACTGCTTGCTGGTTGAAATGCATTCTGTAAAGTCAGTGGAAAAATAACACTAGTAGCTCCATAAATGAGGGGTAAATAGCACTATTATGGTAATTTCTGGTTTTAATGCTTTCAGCTAACACAAGAAGACTATGATTTGGAAGTTGCAATGGAGATATTAGAAGAAACACCTAGATACTTCACTAGAAGTGCTGCAGAAATGACAGCATAAATCATGCAATTTCACAACCCTCCAGCCTCCCCCCAAAAAACCACAAGCATTTAATGGCCTTATGAGTATGTGTGTGACATGTGTATTTTATTAGAGGCGTTTCTAAGTTTCCCTCATCCAAGCTGTTAAGACTGTATAAGACTAAGTCAAACCATTCCTCCTTCTAACCCTGCCCCTCCTCACTCTGGGATCCAAATTGCTCAGGGCAAAGGGGACACTTGAGCGCTCCCGGTGTCCATATTCACGAGACAGCAGAACCTTTGTACTCTGCAAGACCAGAGTGGGCTCCCCACCTGTGTCAGTGACCCATTTACGGGACTGTTTTACTGCTTTGTCCAACTTATTGAGCATGAAAACAAAGTATCCTCTGCAGAAGTAAACAAAGGATCTGGAAACAGTTTGAAGCCTGCCTGCTAATGAAGGCCCTTGGTCTCATCTTCCTTGAAAATCAAGGCTTCCTACAAAAAGAATAAACTGCCCTCCACAACAGAGAGTCAAGTAACCAGGTATTTACATTTAGACAAGATAGAGTCTCATCTGTCAGCCTAGAAGAATGCGCAGCTGTCAAGAATCAAATAAAGCCTTTCAAAAATCTTTCTCAAGAGCCAAGGATGCCATTTGAAGAGCAAAGTAGTGAGCAATTTCCACTAACATCACAGGAATTTTGAAAACTAATTCTGTTTGAAAGACAGAAGCTGTTCATACCCATCAAAAAGTTTACAGTTCAAGCCTTTAAAATAATGTTATAAATTTTAACATACTAGATTTCTCACTCCTTCATATAAGTTTTTTTTTCTTTAATGGAATAAAAGGTCTAATGTACTGATTTTTCACTATAAAAGAAATGTTTAACATTTGGAAAAAAAGAGGTTTTTCTCTTCATACTTATATTCAGGTATATGTTCTTTTACCACGTTTGATTAGAATGTCAGAATTAATTGCTATCTTATTTCTAAATCCTGTTATAAAAGAAATTTTTAGCCCTATCATACATGAAGGTTCACTGATTTTCATTAATTTTAATGCACACAGGGTTTCAGTTGCAGTGTGCCCCAGAATTTAGGTGTTTCTGGAAATGTCTTGAGGATTATGGGGGCAGAATATATGGAATCAAGAGCTTGCTTGAATGACACTGGGAGCTGGGAATGGGTGGGTGGCAATTCTGAATACAGCAAGACTGCCTCAGCCTTCTTGGCCCCAGGCCTAGGTCCTGAGAAAAGGAATATACAAAAAAAAAGAGTAAAATTAATAAATAAGTAGATAGACAAATGCATGCATCCATCCATAGATGCAGTGCTCAAGCATTCGGCAAATATTTACTGAGTTCCTGGCACTGAGAACACAGACATTAGTTACAGCAATGAAGGACCCAGAAATTTCTGCCCGCCTGGAGTGTATAATCTGGGGGCGGGGGGAGGAGAGAACCTATATAAGTAAAATATTATATATACATATCTATTACATATATATGTATTAATATGGTGATAAGTGTTAAAGAGAAAAAGTAAGTCAGGGAATGGAATATGAGACTAAGGGGGTGTAGCACATTGAACATAGGCTGGCCAGGACACTTCTGCCTGAGAAGATGACACTTGGGTACAAGGCTGAAGGAAATGAAATATATTGGAGGGAAGAGTTTTTCAGACAGAAGGAACAGCAAGTGCAAAGGCCCTGAGTCAGGATCCTGTCCGGTGAGTTCAAGCCACGGTAGAGTGAGCAGGTGGAGATGAGATCGGAGTGGGATGGTGAGGACGGGCCAATCAGCACCTGCTAGGCCAATTGACCCCACCTGCTTTCACGTGATAGGAAGCCACTAGGGAGCTTGAGAACAAGACTGACATGATCTCACTAATGACTTAGCAGGATCAGTTGGCAGTTGTGTTGGGAATAACCCCAGGAGGACAGGGTGAACCGCAGAGATGTATATTAAGAGGTTCCTGCTGCATCCAGGTATGAAATCACGGTAGCTTAGACAGCAGGCCAGGACTAGGTTGAAGTGACAGAAGTACCTAGAGCACAAATTTTCTTTAAGGAGGCACTCAGTGTCAAGGTTGATCACTTGTTGTGTCCGGAGGATCTTCACTTGCACAACTCTGAGGGTGGAACTATGTGACCTGAGCAACCCCCTGCCTCCCCTCATCTTGGGCCCTTTGGGCAGGGAGGGCACAGAACACAGAATACAGGATTTGCTGATGGTGTGGAGTACAAAGGAAAAAGAGGAGTCCAAGATGATCCCAAGTGTTTTGACCAGAGAAACTGACAGACAGAGACGGCCATTTTCTGACCGGGGTAGCCTGTAAAAGGAACAAGTTTGGAGGAGGAATACTAGAGCTCAATTTGGGACATGTGATACTTGAGATGTTTATGAAACATCCGAATGACGACACGTGAGTCTGGGGTTCAGGTGCTGGCGATTTATAAGGGTGAACAACAAGGACGGTTACCTGGCCTTCGTGGGACTCACAATCCAGTGTGGATATGGACAAACAGGCAGGGAATGTGCTGCAATGAGATACCTGCCGTGAAAGGATAATCTGAGAATTCTGTGAGAGTTCGTAAGAGAAATGCCCAACCTGGGTTTGAGGGCCTTGTAAACAGTGAGCACTTAATAAATACTTGTTGAATGTGTGACTGTGTGACTGCCACATGTATATATATTTATATTTGTATATTTACTTACTAATTTTACTCTGTTTTACTGTAAATTTCTTTTTCCAGGACCCAAGCAAGAAGCCAAAAAAACTGAGGTAGAGAAAAATATAAAAGAAGAAATATTTAAGTTGAGACTTTAAGGAAGAGCAAGAGTTAGCTAGAAGCAAGCAGGTTTGTGGGAGATGGGACAGAAAAAAATATTTAGAGACAAAAAGTAATATCTGAGAAGGCTTAGAGAGATTGCTGCTGGTGTTAGAACCACTGGTAAATGATGCACGTTCAAAATCAGACATCATTTTCTTCCCATGAAAGAGTATTATGACATCAGTCCCTGGGCATTGGCAGCTTTTGTGAAGCTAGTGCGGCAGTGGTGCTCTGGTGTGTGTCCCTGGCATCACTGGACATCAGCAGTGACGGAAGACATGGCTGCAGTGAGCCAAAGAAAAGAGGAAGAGAATCATTCTCATATAGCCACCTAATCTTTGACAAAGCAGACAAAAACATACACTGGGGAAAAGAATCCTTATTCAATAAATGGTGCTGGGAAAACTGGATAGCCACATGTAGAAGACTGAATCAGGATCTATACCTTTCACCTCTCACAAAAGTCAACTCACGCTGGGTAAGAGATTTAAACCTAAGGAGTGAAACTATTAGAATTCTAGAGGAAGATGTTGGAAATACTCTTCTAGACGTTGGCCTAGGCAAAGAATTTATGAAGAAGACCCCAAAGGCAATCATGGCAGCAACCAAAATAAATAAATGGG
>CAUYSK010010088.1:0-20829 GCA_963575035.1 Avahi laniger | reverse complement strand
TCCCTTTGGTAGGGTTGCAAAGGATAAGAAAATAATAGAAAATGGAAAATAATGGAAATAAAAGAATACACAGAGACGAAGGTATAGTTTTATAGATTTATAAAGATTATAGGCAAAGCGAGTGCTCAGGAGGCCTAGATTTCTCTGTCAATCTTAGAGGCCATGAGTGAAGTTTTACACGGGCATTTATAGGTTCAGTGCCAGGGGTAACAGATTTACGTAACAACAGGTAGTTCCTCTTAGGTTAACAGTTTTTCAAAAGGCTTCTACAGATCCCTTAACTAATTCTATCTACGTGAACAAATGGTTAGAAAATCTTTCAAAGGCTAACTTCTAAGTTCTAAGGTAAATTTCTCACTTAACAGAGGAGTTAAACAGAGATATATTGGCTCCATATTTTCTTTATCAGGTTATTGTGAATGGTGACAGGTAGTCCGGAGTTATAAGTAGGAACTGTCCCTTGGACTAATTGCTTTTAGCCATAGGTGGCTATCTGTTTGGGCGGGCACTCTTTTATCAGCTTTCATCCTGTAGTTTTTAGCAGACCTGCCTTGCTTTACAAAGCAAGTCCAAACCTTTTAGGTCTGAGAATTGCAGCGCCTTGTGGGATTCAGCCGCTACTGTCTTTCACCCTCCTGAGGTGAAACAGCTTTTGATATGCAAACTAACACATTCACATATTCTTTCGGGGCAAAGTTCTGCAAAACTCCTGAGATATTTCCTGTCTCCAATATATTTATATTAATTTATGGAGCAACAACCCACAGGTAATTTCTAGCCATCATGAAGTAATAACCAGTATCAGAATTGTTCTCCTTCCTTAAACAATTAGAAATCCAAATAAACGGAACAATGACGTGCAGACCTTGGACAATAGGTGGCACAAGACATCCCTCAAAGTAAACACAAATGAAATAAATCCAACAAATGACTCTTTGGGAGCAGTTTCCAAACCCAAATGAGTCCAGATTGTCTTACTCAGTTCAAAAACAGAGATGAATGATCAATGAGGACAGAAACAGCTAGAATTGCCAGGGTGCAGAAATGAAAAAGAAACAGCTTCACAAAGGGAACACTGGCTATTAAAGGGGTACCCACAAGTTTTAGAGAGAATAATGATGTATTTGTACCAGGGAAAGAACCACTAGAAAGGAATAAGGCCACGATTTATGGATATCACAAAGGGATAGAAATATTTTATGTTTTGATAAGCCAGAGTGGAAGCATCTTATAATACCTGGGGAATCCAATAGAGTCCTAAAAGGTCTCAAAAGTTCTAACAGAGACATTGCTCTAAAATCATCTTACAAAGCTTAAAAGAAAATTTCCAAAGAATTAAACTGATTCTAAGTAAACTACATGAACATGTAGTATTTCATGATCTATACAGTTAAACAAATTTTTACTTCTTTTAAAGCTTATAACAAAATCCAGAACCAGACAATGTGAAATCCACAATGTCTTTCATTCATTGAAAAATTACAAGGCACTCAAAGAAACAGGAAAATATGACCCAAAATGAGAATAATCAATCAACAAAAATAGATTCAAAAATGACAAAATTAGCATAAAAAGAGGTTGAAAGAGCTAAATAAGTTTCATATATTTTAAAAGGAATGGGAAAATATGAACATGTCAAAAGAGAAATGAAAAATGGTAAAAGACTAAAATCTAACTTCTAGAGATTAAAAATACATTATTTGAAATTGAAAATAAATAAACTAGATGGGACTAACAGGGATTTTGGCACTGCAAAAGGGACAAATTGATTTTAAAAAGTATTCAAAATGAAGCATAGAGGGAAAAGAGACTGGAAAAAAAAAAATCAATGGATCATCATTAACCTGTGATATATTACCAAGAAATCTGACCATGCATGTAACTGGAGTTTCAGAAGAGAGGAGAAAGAGTTATAGAAAATATATTTGAAATATCAATGGCTAAAATACTTTTTAAATTAATAAAAACTATTAACCAATAAATCCAAGAACTTTAATTAATTGCCAGAGGAAGAAACTTAAAGAAACAGACAACACAGCAAATCATGATCAAATTATTTAAAGGGAAATCTCAGAAGAAAACATCTTAAAAGCAGAGAATAGGAAATTATGTAAAAAAGTAATAACAAACATCACAGATTTCTATAATACTATGCAAATTGTAAGACAAAAAACAGATAACTTCAATTATGAAAGAAAATTTAAAAAATTCAAAAACCTCTAAATCTACCATTTTAATACCCACTCCCAAATAATTAAAAAAAGCATGGTGATATTACTATTTCAGATACCCCAAAATGAAGACGATACATTGTCATCTGATTGGCACTACGTGAAATGTTAAAGGATGTTAACATATTCAAGCAGAAGAAAATTAATAATACATGGATTAATCTACCTGAAAATAAAATAGACAGTAACAAAAATGGTAAATATGTCATTAAAAGTAAATGAGTTGTTTTGTCAAATCTAATATTTTTAAAAGGAAGTTGACAGTCTAGAGGAAATATGATAATATACTGGTTCATGTAATATTTAAAATAAAGTACATGACCAAAGCACCATAGTTGAAACATAAAAAGAAAATAATGTTAAAAGGTTCTTTAACTTAAAGTGAGATTTTATAATATTTTTAAGGTAGACTACGATAATTTAAAATTGTGTATGGTAAAATATAGCACGAACACTAAAACAGGTACACCTAAAGAGCCACTACTAAAGATAAGGTGGAGCAAAAATAATGGACCAAAATGAGGTTAAAAAAAGAGAAAGAAAAGCAAAAAGTTTATGTGACAAATAGAAAAACAGAGGATGGTTGTTTTAAATCTAATCAATTCAAAAATTACATTCATTATAAATGTTACAAACACTCCATTTAAAAGGGGAGATGGTTAGATTCAAAAACAAATCAAGAACCTAGTACATAAAACCTACAAAAAATTCTACAAAAAATATTTTAAATAAAAATGCTTTAAAGGTCGGCTAGAAGTAAATATGATAGGAAAAAATTATAGTACACTAATGCTAAACAAAAGACAGATGAAATGAAATGAGTATATTAGCATGAGGCAAAGCAGATTTCAGAAAAAAGAATATTGACACAGATAAGGAGGGGAAGGGCATTTCCTAACAGTACAAGGGGCAACCCATCGAAAGGACATAATAACAGTGCTTCAAAATATATGAAGCAAAAGCTGATAAAACTGAAAAGAGAAATTTAAAAATCAATAATTACTTTAGAAATTGTGACATTTTTTTCTCACAGTATAAGATAGAACAAGTATATAAAAAACTCAATGATGACATAGAACAATACTATTAATCAGCTTAAATTAATTGATGTTTATAGAACACTACACTAAACAAAATCATAATACACATTGTTTTCAAGTACACATTACATCTTCACCATGATAGATGATATTCTAGGCCATAGTCTCCATAAATTTAAACAAATTTAAATCATACAAAGCTTGACACAAATAAATAAACTAGAAAGCAATAAAAGATACATATCTTGTAAAACATCTAGTATTTGAAAGTAAAAATCATACTTCTAATTAACTCACAGATTAAAGAAAAAATCAAGAGGAAAATTAGAAAATATTTTTAACTCAATGAAATAAAAACACAACATATCTAAGTTTGCAGGGGGCAGTTAAAGAAGTAACTAGTGAAACATTTATTATTAAATGTTTATATTAGAAAAGACAAAAATCTCAAATCGATGATCTAAGCTTATACTTTAAGAAACTGCTGGAGGCAGTTGAAAGTACACCCAAAGCAAGCAGGAGAAGGAAAGTAGTAAAGGTAAGAAGATAAATAAATGAAACTGGAAACAAATTAAAAACAATAGAGAAAATCAATGACTATCAAGGAAATTTTTTAAAACATCAATATAAAGAAGCCTTTATTCATAATAACCAAAAATATGAGAGAAGAAAAATATACCAATATCCTACAAACACTGGAACACTATTTCTGGAATGTGTGGATGATATGCATGAAGCTTTGCTTGTAGGCTTACACAACAGACTTTGTCTTATGAGTTTATAAAGCAGTTCGTACAGAGACTCAAAAATCTTAAACCAATTACCTTATGTCACAAAGCATAAGCAATAAATGGAAAATTGATTTAGCTTAACATTGTGTTGTGACTTAAGTATAATCAGACTCTAACTATTTTCAAGATCTCTATCCTAGAATTTTCACTATTCAGGAGCCCACGCCCCTTAAACATGGAAAACTTCACATGTCACAATTATTGCAGCTTAGCCAATGGAACTGTGTATTGCAAAGATATTGATTAATCTGCTGTTTGCTCTGGAATAATAGCTAGCGGAATCTCAATTCCTGAATTTTGATCCTATTACAGATGGGATCTTGCAAGAATCAAGAAAGTGTTGATGTGATTCTCTATTTCCTCAATGAAAAAGAAACTATATCCTTCAGGATTCCTACTAGACACACATAATAATGACTAAATTAAATACAGTTTTAAAAACTGTTAACCAAATCTGACTTAAAATAAACAGTATATCACATAGAGTTGAGTGTTTTTAATGAATCCTGACATTCATGAATATTTCATGAATTTTTTCATGAATCCTGACAATTGGAGTTCTGTTATCAATTTTTAAAATATGTGAGAAAGCCAAAGCGTGTGTCCATTGTGATAGTGGTATAAACTAAAATAAAATTTTAAAATTCACTCCCCCCCGCCACCGGCTAACTAAATGCTAAATGGATCCCCTCGTGTCCAAAAAAATATTCTAAAACTAAATTGCCTGTCAAAAAAAGGGAGGTCAGACATGCCTCATCATGCCCCCCTCCCTTCTTGGGGACAACCTTTATAACCCATTAACAGGCCTAAAAATATTCAAAACAAACCTACAAGTCCTCAATTTACTCAACTAATACATGCCTAGTGGCTTATCTCTAATAAAAAACTTCTTATCTTAAAACATTCCAAGCCTCTAAACAAAGCTTCACGTCTTTAACCAATAACAAATTAAAAAATTTTTAAACCCACTTATAACCTATAAGCCCCCGCTTCAAGATGGCCCACCTTTTCAGGCCAAACCAATATATGCCTCCCACATATTAATTTATGACTTTACCTATAACCCTCGTCTCCCTAAAATATAGAAAACCAAACTATAACCCAGACACACGAAGTCCACTTGCTCAAGACATCTTGAGCGTGGCTCCGGGTCATGTCCTCAAATTTGGCTCAAAATAAATCTCTTTAAAATTATTTTACAAAGTTTGTCTTTTTTTTCCATTACCAGTGGTTAGGATCCTTTCTGCAGTATGAAGCATGACTAGAGCATTAGAAGGGATTAGATAGAGGTATTTTAACTGAGCTACCTCCCCTATTAATCTATTAGAAATACCATAAAAAAATACCATAAGATTGGGTGGCTTAAACAAGAGGAACTTATTTCTCACCATTGTACAGACTGTAAGTCCAAGATCAAGGTACCAGCAGGTTGGTGTCTGGTGCGGACTCTGCCCTTGGGGTACAGATGGCCATCTTCTTGCTGTGTCCTAACATGGTCTTTCTTTGGTGTGTGCAGGTGAAAAAAGAGGGGAGAGTGGGAGAGAGGAAGACAGGGAAACGGGAGAGAAAGAGAGAGAGAGCTCTCAGGTGTCTGTCTTTATAAGAGGCTAAAGTGCTACAGCTGGTAAGGGGTCAGATACCTGCGGACAGGAACGACAGCGGTCAGAAGAAGACCAATGGAACAAGAAAAGCACAATAAACGACACTTAAGAGTGTGAATAGGCTTAACTAAGATAAATGTAGCCAACAGGGACCTTTTAGTTATTCTACTTTGACCACAACATCCTTATCTCAAGCAGAAGGGGAATTCCTTTCACTGGGGCAAGTGCACAGTTGAGGCGACAGTGTCTCTAAATGAACTGACCCCATTAGCGCAATAAAAAACACACCTACCAACACTGTGACATTTTAAAAATACCATGGCAACCCCTGGAAATGATCCTATATAAAGGAAAAGGGGAAGGACCCTCAATTCCAGGAACTCTCCACTGCTTTCCCAGAAAAACTATGAATATCCACCTCTGTCTTAGCATATTATTAGGGATTAGCATAAAAAGGGAAAATCCAAACGTTTGTGGGCTGCTGCCTCCTTTGGAGCAGTCCACGCTGTACCGTCTTTGAGAGTGTGCAATACTTCCTATACTCTGTCTTTAATAGATGTCTGCTTCTCATGGGACCCTGTGTTTGAATTCCTTCTTGTGCAGAGGTCAAGAACCCTCTCTGCCTACTTGGGCAGTAGTCCACACTGATATCAGAATGAGAGCAAAAAGTCTGAGAAAAAAGTGACAAAAGAGTAGGTATCCCTATTGGAAAGGACTGTGGCCCAGAAACTGAGAGGGCTGGATGATAATTATTCCTGAGAGTATAAAAGAAGGTAGGCTGAAGCCTATAACATAAAGCTTTGTCAATATTAACTACCCATGCATACTTTTCATATTGATTCTCTTTTTCAGGTCTCAGGGTCCCTTCCTATCTTGTCTCTCTCTCTTTGTCTTGATATTTTATTTACCGTAACAACAATTTCAAACAAACGCCTGCAAATCTTAGGTAGACTTGAATGTGTTAACCACTAGACATATCTGACATGGTATTTGAAGAAAGAAGAGTTGTTCAGGGAGTAACTAAGTTCCCAGAGCAGTGTCTTCTAAGAGAACAAGTAGCCAGAGATAGCCCTATGTAGACAACAATGGCCAGAAATGAATCAGCAGCTCTCAGTGCTCTCGTGTGGTGGCCCCAATGAGAGAAACAATGTGTTTTACATCTTAGAATCTAGGCAATATCAGAGACCTCAATATCAGGAGTATATCAATGACAGATGAGAAGTTCATTAGTAGATTAATCATCCAATCAAAGAAACATAAAAGTAGAATTGCCCTTCCCTTGCTGATTTGTTTTATTATGTTTCCTAAAATAATTATTTAATATGTATGCTTATATCTTTCACTAAAGGAATCAGAAATTACAAAATATACCTCTTAAGCAGACATTTGGGAAGTCCGAACAAAGTCATTACAGGACATAAGATAAAGGCATTAAATACAAGACATGTTCTGTCCATACAGGAATGCTGGCACTCCTGCCTGTGTCTTGCTCTTCAACTGTGCTCTTTATAACATTCCAATCCCAAAGTTGATCATTATCATTGATTAAAACTAGGAAACAAAATTCAGTAGCATTGTATCCTACAATTGAACAAGAATCTTTGTTTTGAAAACATTTTGTTGTTTATGCAATACCTAAATGTGAAACTGTAAGAAACTAAAAGAAAGCACTTTGTAAAACTTGCTGATCCCCAGGAAGAAAGGAAATATTCTTGTCACCAATTATATTTCTGAATTTTTATTGTTTTTTGGATTTTGAGTAGGATAAATTGAAGGGATATGGCTGAAATAGAAAGGAGAAAACAAAAATAAAAAGAGAATTGGCATAGTCCAAGCAATTCTGATTATATGAATTATAAAATCAAAAATATACTTGATTTTAAATCTTGGCTGTGAGAGAGTGAAGCAACATGACAAATAGATCTGACATTATTTGTTTTGTAAGCCATCGTGCATGTCAGAATTTCTGTGGCGAAAGCATGAAAGCTGAAGTGGACTTGGGACCACAAAAGAAAATAAAATGTGCCTTTAGCATTTACATTAAGTGAAAAGCAGACCTTCCATCTACCCTTTATTCCCCACTTGGGAAATAAGGCTGAAGGCACTTTATTCTTGGGGTGATACGAGAGCCTTTCCAACGAGGGAGTCTCTTTTATAATTACTCAACACATCTGGGTGTTATGGGGTGTCTTAAAGGTCAAGCTAATATTGGTCATAAAGGTTAAGAAACCAACATTGCTGGAGGTGGGAGGAATACAGGAAAAATGTTTACCATTAAGGAAAATACAGCATCGAAACAAAAATATGTAATACAGAACAAAGTTAAAGGATACTTAAGAGGGAAAAAAAATGACCATACAAGACATGTATAATAATATTAGAAAATGTACATTCATTTTATATGTGAATCACTTTAAGTAAGGGCAGTTGAAATATCATGTGTTAAGAGATGGGAGGCATATTATGCAGACTAATTCTATCATTTCATTGTATTTACAAGTAATGGCCCAATTATCTGTAAATGCATGTTTCTAAATAATACACGTTCATAGTAGAAAAGCTTAAAAATAAAAGGAGTATAAGATCAGAAATAAATGTCACATTTAAAACAGCTTTCACTGGCCACATAGTATTTTATCATACTAATCAGTTCTTTGATTTTTATAAATTCAATTATCATAAATTATACTATAATAATTGTACTTTAATTAAACATTAATATTTTTGAGAGCTTACTGTGTGATACTAACAGTAATCTTATGAGTCAGTACTATTATCAGCAACTCCATTTTATAGAGTAAGAAACTAAGGTTTAGAGTTGAGATTTAAACCTAAAATATCTGATTCCTGTGCCTGTACTCTTCATATTTATAGTATCGCATTGGTGGTTAATTTAGGATAATTTCCAATGCCGGGGATTACTGACTCAAACATATGAAGCACTGTAAGACTCTTGACAGATTTTCCTAATATTTCTTTAAAGATGCCTTACCTATTTAATCTCTAAGTTTATGACAGTGTGTTAGGGTTCATTTTTCTCTACTAATAATGGAAATTAAGAAAAAATAAATTTTTCCCAAAAGAGCCACAAAATAGTTTATTATTGAGTATGTTTTTATTTCTCTGGTTATTAATTTGGTTAGTCATTTTCCAGTATATCTACATATATCTAGATATATAGATTACCTAGATCTAGATCTAGAGGGAGAAAGAGATAAAATTATACGCACGTCTACGTACCCACTGCCCCTGGAGGGGAATTTCAAAGAGCTGCTCAACACAGAAAATGGCATCTGGGATGACACATGGTCATAGAAGACGAAAAGAAGCTAGGACTGAGGTGGAGCCCCATCAAGAAACATCATGCCCTGTGAAGGTATACAACTATTACGCACCCATAATAATTAAAAATAAAAAAAAAAAAAAGGAAAGAAAGGCTGGAAGGCCCGGTGGAGGAGGACATAAAGCCATCAGTGCTCACATTGCTTGAGATTTTGTCTTTCAAAAGCAATGAACCAACAAAAGTTCCAACCTCCCCGTTCAGATATTAACAAGAATAGCAGTGGGTTTTCTGCAGGCAACACTGGTGGTCTTAAAGCTCCAAAGCTACTTCCTGACATCTACCTCATGACCAGCGCCTGAACAACAGAAGCCTGCAGGGGGAACCGGGGACGAGATCTTCATCCAAAGGAAGCCCGGCAGCTCTTGGGCCATTGGAAGCTCGGCCACACACGGGGAACACTTATGTTGTTCTGAGGAATGTGGACATTTACATGCTTCTACTCAGGTTTCCATGGGGCAGTAGAGGGGTCGGGGAATGCCTACAAAGGGGCAGAGAGGAATGGCTGGGGTGCTCCTTCCCTGAGCCCCCGGTGGCGCATTTAATTTTAGTTCATTTCTAAAGACTAAAACTACCTTTCTCATTGTCAAAAAAGACATGTTATGTGCATGCATGACTGTGTGGTTTATGTATATGTGATTTGTGTCTATGTATTTGTGAGTGTTTGCATGTGTATCATTTGCTTGTGTTGTTGGCTGAGTCTGACTCATACTAGCTCAAGAATACTGATAATTAACTTTTTGGCAATTTGTACAAGTTTAATGATCGATTCTTTGAAATCAGACATCTTAGGAGTATTTATATGATAGAAAAGACCAAACTCTATAAATCAACAAAATCTACAAATCAGGGTTGTTTTTTCTTCTTGGAGAGTCCCTGTCCATTACTTTTGCTCATTATTTTACAGATGAAGTAACTGAATTCCAAGTTATGTTGACATGCTTATAGTCACATACCTATAGAGTGGCAGAGAAGTGAGCCATCAAATACTGTCTCTTAACGTGGGTCAGAGGTTTCATCTGGGACAACTGAGTTAGACTATATATGAGATTCTAAATAAGCAACTATTTTTTCCCTCAATATCAGTTCATACCTGTAGCAATTAGCACAAACTGTGTCTATGCCTTGGTTTCTGATACCATTCTCCAGTTAAAGGGGCCAGGGTTCCCTGGAGAAATGGCTCGTTTTAGGGCTGGGACAAAGAATGTACAAGACAGGCCTGAAGTAGTGCCAAAAGTAATTGCTGACAAAACAAAAGAATGAAGGCATGTCATGGGAACACAGGAGCCAACTGTAATAGCTTTCAATGGCCAAAGATGGAGGAGTTTGAAAAACAAAATAAATAACAGAGTTAGATTAAATCCAAAGTTTGAATTAATATTGAGTCCATCTCTCATTGATTGAATATATAGATAGAAAAGAATAGATAAATATCACATACAGACGAATTCCAAACAATGTATGTAAATACTCCTCTCTCAAGGAAGTGGAACACTATGTAAGTGTGAGCTGCTCCTAGTGACTTCTTTTTAAATAGTACAATATTAAAAGAAGGAAAAAGTAACTTTACAGTGAAGAAAAAATGAGAAATACTACCTCAGCCATGTGATCAAGGTTAACATTCTTAGTGATTAGACATGTCCCTTTGATACGATGTGATCAGAATGACTCTTTGCCTCTGCCATCTTCCTCCCCACTGACAACAACAAAAAAATCACCACAGTCTAACCATGAAAAAACATGAGACAAACTCAAATTGAGAAACATTGTACAAAACAGCTAGTCAACACTCCCCAGGCTGTTAAGGTCATCTGAAAAAAAGGTATGTTTGAGAAATTTTCACAGGCTAAAGACACCGAAGGAGTCATAACAACTAACCGTAATGTATTATGAAACAGAGAAAGGACCTTAGGTAAAAACTAAGGAACTCTATAAATTGTGTGAACTTTGGGTAATAACAATGTATCATTAGTTGGAACAAATATACCATATTGATGCAAGATGCTTATAATAAAGGAAAGCATTTACAGGTACTCTCTATACTAATTTTGCAACTTTTATGTGAATCTATATTATTGTAAATAAAAAGTTTATTTAAAATATCTGCTTATGGATATTTTAGATTTGATTTCTACCTGGAGTTTTGCCTTTGAATGGAACCACTTCATTCTTTATTGAAGAAACTCAGAATGATCTGTCAGCATCTTCTATAGAACTCAGTCATGGTTGGAACAGTAAATGAAAAGCATAATAAGATTTTCAAAGATGCTGGTCAGTGGATTTTAAAATCTATGTGAGAAACTAAGGATAAATGTATTTACTCAACTGAATATATGGAAATAAACTCCTAAAAGCAATAGCACATTATTTGAGTCTTTGGATGAAAGTCATAATGAACTGCTTAAAATATTCTATTTTGTTTTGCTCCACTTTAAATATTCAACACCTGTTTTTTTTTCAAGTTAATTTAAGCCATTTTTTTTGTATTACTTACCAATACTTATCTCATCTTTCCTTATCACATTGATATTTGGCTAGATAGTTGCTTATTAATAAATGCATTTAAAGACCAGTATATAAGAAAGAAAAGAAGGAAACCAACTAAGTTAATAGTTACTGGCTTAAAGCACCTCTGAGGAAAAAGTCAGTTGGAGAAATAGTTTGAAGCCATTAGCAAAAAATAAATTTATTCAATTTCATGTATTTAATTTTTTCATCACATTAGAATACAAAAAGTGAGAGTAGACTCCTTAAAAATATAACTTTGTTAATATTTCTCAAGTATTACAATTTTAAATAATTTTGATAAATATCAAATTTGAAAGCTAAATTCTTACTTCCACAGTTATTTATGAAATAAAAAGGAAAACACTAAAAATGAATCATGCAAAATAAGTACTAAGAGTTGGATTAATTGAAAGGTTTGCCTTTATACATGGATATCTAAACATCTTTTCACTAATACTCAACTGGATTCTTTGCAGTTAAAAGACTGGAGGAAATTGTTAAAATCAAAGCTAATTTTTTTGAAGTAGGGTATTTAGTTAAGAATTTATATTCACCTAATAATAGCAACAGATATCTAAATAATCTATAATTCTACAATAATCAAATTAAAATATATATAAGATAAAATACCATATTTATCCAAAAAAATTTTCAAATGATATCTAATGAGCTGATAATTGCAAATCTTTCCTAACCTGAAAATCCAAAGAGGAATCATTTATACTGTGATAGACACTGCTCAGATGAGATCTAGTTATCTCTGTCTTTAAATGAGTTTCCTTTAATTTCTGAAATAGAAAACTGGACATAACTATGTCATAATCATTGTAGTTTGAAATTATAAAAGGGGAGAAGAATGTCAGTTTCAGTTATATTACTTCTCCAGAAACTGCAAAGTGTAATCAGCCAATGGAAGTAAGATATTATAATTGAATTAATAGTGCTCAGTAAAAATGGAGTTCAACAAGACTGGCAGCTTAAAGGGATTTAATTTAGACTTCAGTCAATTGTCACAAGATACAGAAGGGGCATATTGGTGACATAGACACTAAGTATCATTATCCTATAATAGCTGAAAAGAATTCAGGAAGGGAATTTTTATTATACATTATTGCAATATGTCAGAATGATTGGACTTTCTTTTGTTCTTTTTGCAGACTAGTATACCAATTAGAATATTGACACAATGATTCAAGATTCAAGAAATTTTTATTTGATGGTATATATTCAAGAGCACATGCAACAAAGTTTTGGTTATTTTATATATTCAATCTGGACAATTTAGTCATAAATTTGTTATTTATTATAGTGATTGCTAAATGTTTGCTGTATTAGTCCCTTTAAAAACATTGGCAGTAAATTCACTCATTTCTATCAACAAAGTTAAGAACTGATTGGTGGAAGGATATCATAGGTTTCAGAAAATACTTTTATTTTCTAGATTTTATATTAAAATTGAAAAAAATTTTGTAGGTGGCATAGTTGCTTCTGAATAGAAAGATATCGAACGCCAATGCAGTCATCCTTCTTTGGAAGAAATCTCAGATAAAAATAATGTTTAGAAGTAATATTCTCTGACATGGATCAAGTTCTTAGAATTGTGGAAGGTCAGAATTCCATGAGAAGCTTTTTCAGTATGTCTCTCCATGTCTGTCAAAGTTTAATAAAATAGCAAAGGCAATCTTAAAACCCCAAATGTAAGTATAAAAACAAATCTCTGCTTACTAAACATATCAGACAGGTCCAATTTGATATGATAATACCAGTGCTAAAATGTAAAACAATTAGTAGAATCAGTAAGGGTCAGTTTGGTGAAGTACCGAATGCTGCATTTCATACAAGATCCATTGAACTCCAAGCCACTTAGACTGGTAGTGCAATCCCAAAGTTTCCAGTCATAAATGTCATCTCTGATTGTAAGTCAAATAATATTCTTCTTTGGTTCTGTTATTTTTAAGAAATATTAACTATACCATAATACATGAATTGAACCATTTATCCTTTCAACTACATAGGATGATAATATCAAGTAGGAAAATTTCAGAATATTTTTATAGGAATCCTAGCATCCAGTGATCTAATTTCACAAATGAAACATTTGAGGCTTAGAGAAGTCAGATTTGTGTGTGCAGTTATCTGTTTAGGGCAGCATGCAAATGCTGTCAAATTTGTGTTTATATAAAATACCATAGATGTTGTCTTCCTATTTCCACTCATTGCCAGCTGCTCGGGCAACCCAGCTGTGAAAGCAAAAGGGGTTGTACACATCGTCCACATAGGAGAACCGGCTGAAGGACCATTTTCTTCCTGTTGGGAGAATCACACATAGGCCATGATCATTGTAATTTTCCTAGGTATGTTGATAGGGAAGTTTATTAATTAATTCCTTATTTGGAGAGTATCTTCTTTACATCAAGTTATATAACTTCTGTCCTCTTTGAATTATCTTAGTTCATTATCTTTATCCTTCTTTCTCTTTTGTTTCAGAGTTTCAGTACATTTATATATAATCCCAAAACAGCTCTGATGATGAAAATAGCAGTTTTCATAATGGACAATAATGCATTGAGAAATATATTTTGATATTCAAAATTAATTTTAATAACCTTTAAAATTATTGCAAATAAAGAAGTTCTATACCTCTTCTTTCTGCAATAACTGAATATGATTATTTTCCATCACCAGAACTTACAATAAATTAGTAAATAAGTAAAAAAATTTGGTATGTTTGAATACAAGGTAGAATCCTTTTTTTTTTACTAAAAATGTTTCTTTTTTATTAAAAAAAAGTAAGGTATCAAGTTTATAAAGAAGATACAAAATCGGTTTGTTTGTTTATTTCAAAGTATTAATACAGTACAAATGGTTTTGGTTACATGGATCACTTTTCCTATGCTTCAGTCATGACTATAAGTGTGCCCATACCCAAATAAGTGTTCATTGTACCCATTCGGTATGTTTTTGCCCCTCCTATCCTCACTCCTCCTCCTGATTGATTTCCACTAAGTTTTACATTCCTCTGTGCACATGTGTGCTCATTGGTTACTTCCGGTTTAATAATGAGTACGTGTGGTGTTTGTTTTTACATTCTTAGGGTACTTCTTAGGATAATGGTCTCCAGTTCCATCCAAATTGTTGCCAAATGCGTTAATTCATCTTTTTATGGCTGAGTACTCTGTTATACATATACCACATTTTGTTAATCTACTAATGAATTGATGGATGCTTGGGTTGACTCCCTATCTTTGCAATTGTGCATTGTGCTACAATAAACATTCTAGTACAGGTGTCTCTTTGATAAAATGACTTCTTTTACTTTGAGTAGACAGCCAGTAGTGGTATTGCTGGATGCAATGGCAAGTCTACTTTTAGTTCTTTGAAGAATCTTCATAATATTTTCCATAGAGATTGCAATAATTTGCAGTTCCAACAACAGTGTATAAGTGTTCCTTTCTCTCTGCATCCATGCCAACATTTATTGTTTTTTGGGCATTTTAATAAAGGTCATTCTGACAGGGGTAAGGTGATATCTCATTGTGCTTTTAATTTGCATTTCCCTGATGATTAGTGACATTGAGCATTTTTTCGTATGTTTATCAGCCATTTGTCTGATAAACATCTTCTTCTGAAAAACTTCTGTTCATGTCTTTTGCCAACTTTTTAGGGGGTTTTTTGCTTTCTTTTTCCTTGCTTATTTGCTTCAATTTTTTATGGATTTTGGATATTAGCCCTTTATCAGATGTATAGTTTGTAAATATTTTCTCCCACCCTGCAGGCTTCTTATTCGTTCTGTTGCTTATTTTGTTAGCTATCAAGAAGCTTTTTAGTTTAATCAAGTTCTATTTATTTCTTTTTGTTGCTGTGATTGCCACTGATATCTAAAGGAATTTTTAACTCCATTTTTCTCTAGAATTCTTATGGTTTCATGTCTTGTATTTAAGTTGTTTATCCATCTTCAATTAATTTTTGTGTATGTTGAGAGATAGGATTTCTGTTGCATTCTTCTGCATGTGGCTATACAGTTTTCCCAGCATAATTTATTGAATAGGGCTTCATTTCACCAGTGTGCATTGTTGACTGCTTTGTCAAAGATCAGTTGGCTGTAGGTAGATGGTTTTATGTCATGGTTCTCTATTCTGTTCCATTGGTGTATGTATCTATTTTTATACCAATGCCATGCTGTTTGGGATACCATAACCTTGTAGTATAGTTTGAAGTCTGACAATGTGATGCCTCCAGATTTGTTCTTTTTGCTTGTGATTGCATTGGTTACTCGAGATTTTTTGTTCCAAACTACAGGTAGAATTAATTTTTCTCAATGTATGAAATAAGATGTTGGTATTTTGATGGGGATTGAATTGAACAGTAAATCACTATGAGCAGTATGGACATTTTAACAATGTTTATTCTACCAATCCATGAACAAGATGTGTTTTTCTATTTCTTTGTTCCCTCTGTGATTTCTTTCCTTAGTTTTTCCTAGTTCTCCTTGTGAAGAGATCTCTCACCACTTTGGTTAAGTATATTTCTAGATATTTTATTTTCTTTATAGCTGTGGTGAATGGTGCTGAGTCCTTGCTTTGACTCTCATCTTGATTGTTATTGGTATATAGAAATGCTACTGATTTACGTACATTGATTTTGTAAGCTGAGACTTTGCTGAATTTATTTATTAGTTACAAGAGTCTCTTGGTGTAGTCTTTGGGGTTTTTCTAGATAAAAAGTCATATCATTAGCAAAAAGCAATAGTTTGACCTTCTCTTTCCTTATGTGTACACCCTTTATTTCTCTTTCTTGCCTAATTGCTATGTTAGAAATTCCAGCAGTATGTTGAATAGAAGTGGTGACAGTGGGCAACCTTGTCTTGTTCCAGTTCTTAGGGAGAATATTTTCAACATTTCCCCATTCAGCATGATGTTGGCTGTGGGTTCATCATATATGGTTTTTATAATCTTGAGATATGTTCCTTCTATGCTTGAGGGTTTTTATAATGACAGGGTGCTAAATTTTGTCAAATGCTTTTTCTGCATCTATTGAGATGATCATATGGTCTTTAATTTTGCCTGGAGCCCACCATAGTCCTTCTTCCCAGTGGGGCAATTATACCAAGGCAGCAGCGCCCATTTTTGCCCCCATAAGACCTGAAATCTCTCATCATCTGCCTAACACCCTTAGGTCCACTGCAGGTCCTCTAGAGGAAAGATGTGGGCCCCTCTCTCTGTGGAAAACTTGGACTGGAGGGTGCACCAGCATAATGCAGGGAGCCACTTTTGAAAGTCTCAGTTCAGTGGCTTCTCTCAGCCACAGTGGCTGGGGGAGAAGAGGGGAAGGAAAAGAGTCTGAATGGAAGGGAGATGCCATTCCAGCCCTTCTGGTCCCTCTCCCTAGATGGGAGCCTGCCTGGAATATCCAAGCTCTGGGATCACACAAATTCTCTGGGGCCCACTGTAGTCTGGGTAGAAGTTGTAAACTGTTTGGGAACAGGTGATGGGTAAACTGAAGGCCTAGAGCTCCCTGAGGTGGAGAAAGGAGTGTTATAGGCAAAGAAGCTATGGAGGTCAACCCCTGAAGTGGCTGGAAGCCCAGTGCTTCATATTCAAGAGGGTCCCAGTTCAGTGCTTGTAGCTGCCCTTGGGCTTTTGAGGGTAGAAAAGCTCCCAAGCAGCTCAGCAGCCTGTCAACTACCAGAGGTATGTTGGACGGAGAAAGGAAATTCCCACCTACAGCCTTCACTGGGCTCTGAGCTTCTCCAGGGTTGACCTCTGTTGATATCTTTTTTCCTTCCTGTTCTACTTCAAAATTTCTTTCCATGAAGTCTCTGGCAGGCTCTAGCACCTTCCCCCTGAAATACACTTGAGCTGTTCCCATTCTCCCCTGTTCTCTGTCTGAAATCCTTCCTTCGCTCTGGGACTATATAGCAACCCATGGCTCTAGTCAACCGTCTTTTTCAAAATCTGAAATGTTAATTTAGTGAATATACAGAAGAGTGCCCTGGCCCAGGAAGACTTCAAAGAAACTGAAAATACAAGAAGAAGATACTCGTGACCTTTAGAAGGTTTTACAGTCTTGCTACAGCTGTAGAGAGATAGTCAAGAGAATAAGCAGAGTTCAGTACGGTGGAGCCTTATGCTCAGAAAATATTAAACTGGAGTTGGTATATCACAGTGATTCAGCACATGTGCCCTGGAAACACGCACTAACTGTGTTTGACATCCAGTTCTGCCACCTACTGCTGTGACATTTGGTGTTTTATTTATAATTTTATGTCTCAGTTTGCTCATCTATAAAATGAGATAAAGTACTCTTTAGGGTTACTATGAATAATTACATGCATGTAATATACTGAAGACAGTGCTTAACAAATCGCAAGTCTTCAAAAGAATTAGCTGTTATTATTATCATCACTTTTTCTCAATTTTCTTGCCAACAATATCCTATGCTAATGCTATTATGATGAAAATCACAAGCAAGTACAGTAAATATTAATTAGAGGCATAGAGAAGGTATTCTACTTTCCTATATTGAAAGGCTTCTAAACAAAAACATTTGCATGACTTTTTGCAACTAAGGCTCCAGATGAGGTGTAAATTATCAATTAGATGCCAGAGAATAAGACTTGAAAGTATCTAATGTACAGCATGGTGAATACTGTAGTATATACTTGAAAATTACTAAGAGTAAACCATAAATATACACAGTTTTTGTCAATTATACCTCAATAAAACTGGGGGAGAAGAATAGAGGTAGAGATCACCGCATGTGAGAATGTGAAATAGATAGATCTAGGTTTGATTATCTACTTAGCTTTATGGGTGTCAGAGGCAGTGTTAACAGTGAGAGTCTCAGAAATAGCAGCAGTGGCTGTGGTACTTAATGACCTTTCCATTAAAGCAACACAGTTGGGAACTTGAGGTCTACAGTCCAGACATAGGCCCTTGTGACTTTTTAAGTACCTAACTGCTTGTATTAAATAACATTTTGCTAGAAAACCTAGATCAGTTTGTAATTTCTGTATCCAACTTGAATGATACTGTACTTGCAACCATCAGTAACTATAGCAAGTAACCACAAGAGGCAGAATGGGTATAGTTTTTGTCCTGAAAGGCAGGGTCAGCTGTGTAATCAAAATGGTTCAAACTGTAGGTTCTTTGCGGTGCTGAAGGGGGCAATCGATAATGGTGCCTCTAGGACTAAAACAGATGAACAGTATAATAACATCCTATTGGGCTTGTGATTTTTAAAAAATTGTAAAAATCAATTTTACAACAAAACAAAACAAAACACCTCCTGATCTGGAGAAAGTGGCCTGATTGAAATCATTACAATAGAAAGTCAGGATTCTTCATCCAATTTCTAGACTTTAGTCAGTTCACAAACACAAAGCCCCTTGAATGAAAGAGAAACAACATGCCTTTGAGGAAGAATATTCTGACATTACCACAAGTGTCATGTGTGGCTTGTGGATACCTACTAATGTAAATGTGTACAGAAAAGGAAATACTCAGTTTGCATGGAATGTGGTTCATGGACTTTGAGCCAATGTGAATCTCTTGGGTTATAGAAAGTCACTGTGGTTTGGCAGAAGATGAATTGAGTTTTGGCTCAACTATATCTCATGAAAATGTAGAGTACATTTGTGATCCCACCCTGTGATTATTTCTGCATTTCTCACATGCAAATATGAATTAAACATACTTGGAACATGACAGAATGTCCACATTGGCTCCTTGCAATAAGAGAGTTACATGCAGCCCCTTTTATTATTTTACTAAAATAATATAAAAAACATACAATATCACATTTATACTGAATTTTAGAGATTAATGACATAACAGGCTGAGTATCCCTTATTCTAAATGCTTGGGACCAGAAGCGGTATGGATTTTAGATTTTTTTGGATTTTGGATTATTTGCATACACATAATGAGATATCTTGGTAATGGGGTCCATATCTAAACATGAAGTTTATTCATGTTTATGTATACCTTATATGCATAGTTTGAAGGTAATTTTATACTATATTTTAAATAATTTTGTGCAGAAACGAAGTTTTGACTGTATTTTGACTATAATCAGTCACACGAGATCAGTTGTAGAATTTTTCACTTGTGGCTTCATGTGGGTTACTCAAAAAGTTTCATAGTTTGGAATATTTCTAATTTCAGGTTTTAGATGCTCAACCTGTATCAAGGACCTAAAGTATGGGAGGACTGATGATTCCTGTTACTTCCCTGATTTATTTAGCTTATTTACACTATATAGAAAGCAAATGAATCATGGAGGATATAATTATGGTACTCTACAAGGTTATTATCATGTAGTTTCCCTAGGTAGTTTCTTTATAAGCCCATATCAACATAGTTTTGTCATTTTTATAAAGCTTTACAGCTAATCACTTATTTTCTGTCTGGGGAACCAAAATACTACAAACAATTTGTTTTAAACTGACTGTAGCAAAATTCCTTCTTACTGTCTTACTTTGCTTTCTATCACAATCTAGTCTGCAGAATCACTGTGTACCTCCCACCTTGGACCATCATCCAAATTCACCATATTGATTGTATAACTTGCTGATTACCCTGGAAAACCAGAGCAGTCACCATAGATTACCTGATCATACATTTATGTGCCAGGTCATGGGAGAAATAAAATACAAACTTTAGGGTGCAATGTAGCTTCTGTAATATAGTGCTCTGGGACATAGAAAAATACTGCCCCCAAACTTAAGTTACAATAACAAAATTATTATACTCTCTCTACCCCTTAAAAAGAGGTCCAGCATTTGGCTGATGTTTTTCGATTTTAGAGATAAGAAATACCAGACATTGGCATGTATTTCTAATATATTTTTATAGACATATTTAAATCTATAAATTTTGAATAGGGCTCGGGGCAAGAGAAGACCTCAGCTGGTCCAGGTTTTACAATACAAGCCCTGGGACATGAGCTGTATGACCCAGCAGATCTAGATTCTCTTCTATAATTTCCTTATTATTTTATCTAAAATATACATTTATACAACCTTAGAGTTCAGTTTCTTTAGTTTAGTATATCAATGTGGGATTGAATTGGAAGAGTAATGAATATGATCACTAAGAGTTGGATGTAGTGACTGTCAGGGAAAAGGAAATGTGGACACAAACTTGTACCTTATAGTTTTAGTATGAATCAGAGTTAATTAAGGGAATACTTATAGGGAAAGAATTATCAGAATACACTCAATCCCCACAAATTTTATTATTCCTCAGAGAAGTGTGCAAAGTTGGATATAACCAGGATTCCAGTGAAAGAGACTTCTTTGTGTTGGTCTACAGATTT
>CAUYSK010010087.1:0-13453 GCA_963575035.1 Avahi laniger | reverse complement strand
ATATATATATAACATTTTTTTAAATGCCAGACTAAGGTATAAAATATTAAATTCATAAAATTATGGAACTAAAAGACCCCTTGAACATTTCTATATTATATAAACTGATTATCATTTTGCTCATGCTTATCAATAAAGACTAAAAGTTTCAAGGGCAGTATTCCTTGCTTGGTAAAAATCATCTAAGATTTATATACTCATCAAATATACAAAGTAATCATATTCAGTTACTGGATTCTATAACTGGAATAAGAGGGGAGAAATGTAGAAAAGAATCTTACTTTGTAAACTGATTTTTTGTAAATTATATAACATGAAGCCACTGTTGGAAAACATGCGGTGGTGCATATTTAAATACACTATTTTTAACAGGAAGGATGTTGGCATGCATGTAGGGTACCCTTAAAAAGCAGATCCACTGCATTAGCAGCACCTTGGTTTTAGCATGGGGTCAGCAAATTAGTGCTTGTGGGCCAAATCCACAAGCCTGTTTGAATGAGCAAAGTTTTACTGGAACACAGCCATGCCCATTCACTTATCATCTATGATAGATTTTAGACTACATCAGAGACCTTATGGTCCACAAAGCCTAAAATATTTACTATCTGGCTCTTTACAGAAAAAGTTGGCTAACTCCTGGTTTAGTAGATCAAAGATCCTTTGATGTATTTTTAATAAGTTTTATCCAATATACTGAAATGTTTCTATGGAATATGGATTCCCATGTATAATTCATTGGCAATATTCAGATTAATTTGAGGGTTCAATATTTAAGCACTCAAGCATTGAGAATAAAAACCAAAAAGTTAATAACTAGCAATTTTGTTGGTAACAAGGTAGAGCGACATGGTAGCATGTAGCTTCCTTTTGCAACTCAGCATATATTACAAGAATTCTAACAAAATTTAAGATGTGTCATCAAACTAAATGCTTTAAATATCCTTTGGGAAATAATCAGTACACTACAGATCTAACCTTATTTCTTTAAGTGATTGCAGGTTATGGGTATGACAATTTAACTATTTTCTTATTCAAGGGTATTTTCTTTTTGATGTGGCAATGTTATAATAAATATCCTTAACATACATATACATGTAATGTCATATTTACATAAATATCATTTACATATATCATATACCCTTAGCATAATGTTATATATATATTATATATATGCTTATTGTATGTTATATGTAACATATATGTTATATACACAACATATATGTTATATGTAACATATAATTAATGTCCTTAACATATGTTTACACGAGTCATGTTTTCCTGTAGGATCTTGTCCCAGAAGTGAAGTTGTTAGGTTAAAATAATAATCTTTGAAATTTTGATACATGCTACTAAATTATCCTTCAGTAAGGATTTACCAGTTTCATTTACCAAGAGTGTACGAGAATGCCTTTTCCCTCCCATTTGCCAACACCGGTTATTATTTTTGTAGTAAAATATCAGTATGATTGGAAAAAATGATATTTTCATTTTTCTGATTACCGAGCAAGGCTGAATATCCCTAGTAAAAGTATAAAATTTGTTAATCATGAATATTAGCCCACTTTAGAATTAGTTTTATGCTACAATAAAAATTATCTACTGGTAAATATTGCTATAGTCCTACCTATCACACTTTTCCTTCTCCTTCCTAGTAAATTGTTGATTGTCAGTTTTTCCACTCTTTCTTTGTTGAATGAATCCACCATCATCAGCAGCAGCAGCAGCATCGTATAGGTTTTCTGATACTTCCATTTCCTTACTTGTGTGCTTCTTCCTTTCTTCTTCAACCTTTAATGAAAGTTTGATACTAAGGATAATTGTTATTACTTTACTCAACAAACAGAACTTTTTTCTTTTCGTTGAATTTACCACTTGACTCAGTTTAATTGTTATGATTTTAGTCACTAAAAATATTTTCTGCCTACTTTAATTTTATCATTATATATAATCATAGATAGTCATACAATGATTATAATTTTCTCATTGAAATTTTTATAAATTCTGCTTCATTTCCATTTGAGTGAATGAAACAGAATTTTCCAAAATTTCCAAAAGGACTCGTTAATATTGTGCTTTTATTCCCATCCACTCTTCATTATCTAATTTGAATTTTCACTCTGTTGGCAGAAACAGAGAAATATAATGACACAAAACATGTTGTCTTCTGCCTTTAATTCCTGGATTTTACATTAAACAGCCAGATTTAGAGGATGTGACATTGTGGGGCTTTCCCTTTCTGCACTAAATTATTCCTTTCCCTTTTGTCTTCTATCATTCTTTTTTCATTTGGATCTTGGGATATCAAAAAAAAGAAGGTGCTCACTGAAATATAGGAACTAAGGCTTGCCACAACACAAGAAGCAAAGTGAAACTGCTGAGTTGCTAGTGTGGAATTCTGGAAAATGAGATGCTTCTCTAATTTCACATTCAGTAGCCATAAAATTACATAGCTGGAGAATATACATTATAAGCATTATCTACTTTAGCCCTGTTATCTACGGATAATGGGAGTAAAACCAAGAAAGATTAAACAGTTCATCTGAAGCTTCTGAAGTGGCATTACCTAGCATTTACGGTACCAAAAGAGATGATACAATTCCGTAATGCTGAACCAGATAAATTATCAAACAAGTTCATCAAATTAATCAGATAAATTAAAAGTGTGACTTTGGCAAAGTCATTTAGTGCCTTAGTGGTGGGATGGGAGGCCTCGTCTGCTTTTATTTTTTTAATTTTTAATTTTTAATGATTCTGGGCACATAATAGTCATATATATTTATAGGTTACATGTGATGTTTTGATACAGGCATGCAATGTTAATTAATTAAATCAGGGTAACGGAGGAATCCATCCACTCAGGCCTTTATCATTTCTTTGTGTTAGGAATATTCCAATTCCATTCTTTGAGTTATTTTAAATTACTCCCTAACTTATTGTTGATTATAGTCACTTTGTTGTGTTCATCTATCCAACTATATTTTTGCACCCACTCACCATCTCCACTTTTTCCACCCCCTCCCTGTTCCCCTTTTAAAGAAGAATACCTCTAGATTTTTGTCTATCTTTAAAACTCAACGTACAGAACTCAACTTTCTATTTTGGAGTCAAATACTAAATTTTGGCTAAGGATTTATGCCATTTATATGATAAAATCATGCATGCCAAAATCTACTCTACTTTATTAAACAACATAATGAAAGGTCTTATTCAACAGAAACATTTGGGAGTGATGATTTAAAAAAAATTTGTGTTTTGGTTTTTTTTTTTAATTTTTGAATATAAGATCACTTTGTCACTGAGGCCTGGAGTACAGTGGCATGATCGTGGCTCACTATAGCCTCAAATTCCTGGGCTCAGTCAACCCTTCAGCCTCAGCCTCCCCAGAAGCTGGGACTGTGGGTGCATATCACCATGTCTGGCTAATTTTGTTTTTTTTTTTTTAATCTTTTGTGGAGACAGGGTCCCTGTTTCGCTGACCCTGTTCTCAAAGTCCTGGCCTCAGGTGATCCTCCTACCTGGGCCTCCCAAAGTGATGGGATTGTAGGATGAGCCAACACGCCCAGTCAGATTTTCATTTTTATTTTTATTTTTTGAGACAGAGTCTTCCTCTGTTCCCCAGGCTATAGTGCCATGACATCAGCCCAACTCACAGCAACCTCAAACTTCCGGGCTCAAGTGATCCTTCTTCTGCCTCAGGCTCCCGAGTAGCTGGGACTATAGGTGTGTGCTACCTTGCTCAGCTAATTTTTTCTATTTTCATTGCCGAGCTAATTTTTTTTCTATTTTTTTAGTAGATACAGGGTCTCACTCTTGCTGAAGCTGGTCTTGAACTCCTGATCTCAAGAGATCCTCCTGCCTCAGCCTCCCAGAGTGCTAGGATTACAGGCATGAGCCACCGTGCCTAGTCCAGATTTTTATTTTCAAAAAAGGAAATATAGAACTGATTAAAAAGAACACTATATTAAAAAATATATGTATCTGTTGTCAAAAATATTTGAGTTACCACAGTAGAATCGTAAGTTCCAACAGTTTGAGATAAACAGACAAACTTGCACACATAAAAGCACAATAAAGAGGTTCCTTTAGCTGGGAATATTTGTTGCAAATCTCAAAGCTAGATATAGTTTTATATCTCTTCTCAGTCACTGCTTGCTTCCCATTGTATTCCCATTTTATTGTTTAAATAAATGAAATTTATTTTTAAGTACATAAGGGAAGAAAACCCCTAGAGCTTATTAGCCTTTTTTTTTAGCAATTACGTTTATGCTTAACCTGGTTTAGAAGGTCACATGGTATATGGCTAGTTTCCCAGCTCATATGCCACTTGAAAGATTGATAGAAAGACTCAGGTTGATTAAGGAACAAAGATTCTGAGAATGTTTTCCTGAACTCCTATCATTCAGGCAGCAGAAATAATGTACTTCTACACACAATTACATATTTAGATAACCCCACTTTACACAAGAGCTGTTCATTAGTAGAAAATTGGACTGGGTCAGAAGATTGATAAAGAGAAAAAACAAGGAGTAGTGAGGGCAAGTAAACCTCTACCTCTTTTTGAAGTCGAAATTTTTCTTTCTCCAAAGCCAGGAATTCTACTTTTAACATGCCTATCTCATTCTTAAACCTTTGCATATCTTGCTGTAATTCTTCTTTTAGATACACTTTCGAAGTCCTGTCACTATGTGGCAGGGAAGAACTCACATTCTGTAATTCGGGTTCCATGCTTTTACAGTTATTAGCACTGCGATTATCATACAATGGCTTCTGGAACAAGTCCTGTATTGATTTTGTTTTCTTAAAAGTGTCTGTAACAGCAGAAATACTATGCCTTTTTTTATTATTCAAATGCTTCATTTCTTTGAAGGGGGTAAGACATAAATCAAAAGAGGTTTTTGGATCACTAGACTGAGATGTGTGTCCAGTGTCTAATTTCCAGTTAGTGGTATTTTGGTTCATACTTTCTGTCATTTGCATTTCAAATTCTTGGTCTTCTTTCATTTCAACTGTAACTACTTCTGGGTTCCTTACTTTTTCAGTTTCTGTATCATTACAAAAATTCTCCTCATTTGCGTTAAAAACATGTTCAGTGTCTGTTTTGTTATTATTTTCACTGTCTAATTTATTGTCATTTAAATAAAGCTTAGAAGATGACTGGCAAGAGTATTCCAGGGGCCCAGAGTATGAAGGAGATGGAAAGCCATTTTTCAGACTAGGTTCTTTTTGTTCAAGAAATGCCTGAAATACCACAGAGATAGTAGTATCTTTTTCCTCACAATCGAGCATATGATTTGTCAAATTAGAGGGCATTTTCTTTAAGTTTGCTTCTCCTTTAGCGTTATCATGCAGTTGCTCTTCCTCAGGACAAGCGGGAATTTTGTATTTTTCACTAATTTCACCACACTTCGGCTTTAACGCATTTGTGCTGAGTTTGGATTTATTTTTCCACTCTAATTTGCCTTGTTTGATCCACACTTCCCCATCCTTTTGCACACAAAGAAGTCTTGAATCTACAGATACGTTCTCTCTATCACAATCCTTATCCATTTCTGGTTCTTGAGACTTTTTTTGCAGATGTAAATGTGGAAGATTAATTTGCTTGTTTTGTTTCTCAGATGTCTTTTCTGTCAGGGTGCATGTTTTTAAAATAACTTTATCCTTAAGTAATCAAGTATGGGCAAAGAAAAATTAGAAAATAATTAAAAATTAACTGTTAAACTTCTTAATCTATGTTTAGCTACTCCAAACTCCCTTGGATTATAACTAAGAAGTGAAAAACAATTTCCCTTATCCTGAAATATGAGGAAAACATAAACCAGCAAACTTAACTTTGTCATTATTTGTTTCGACTAAACTTAATTCATTATGTATTAAATCTACCAAAACTGAATTAGCAGATGATCTGTAGTATTACAGAGGTCCTCCTTTAAAAAGATTTTACCTCATCAAATCTTAAATAGTGAGCTGCTACAGTGTATTTCAGTACTGTTTCTGAAAATTACTAACTGGAGAGTAGGCAAATTTTACATTATTGGGAGAAAAAAATCAACACTAATCAGAAAGAAAAGCAAATTCTTAAACTTTAATTCAAATTATATATCATAATGTGATAATGTTATATATCTGTACAGATTACCTGTTTATGTCCAATTCTAATATTTTAATGTCCAGTAATGACAGTGGATAAAATAATTTTAATAATATTTACTGATTTTCTACACTGAAATAAGTTAGAAAGTTACTGTTTGTACCCTAACACCAAAGGTCCCATTCTGCGAGGTATGATTCTCTCAATAGGCAGCTGGGTTGATTTTATGACCCCATTTTCACCCTGAATGTAGATACTGAAGTCAATTAGAGACCACAAGACAGAATACATCTTTAACTTTGGCATTAGTGACCAGCAATATAAAATTGTAAATTTTGAACCACTGGGGATGGTAACTTCTTTAACATCAATTCAACCCAGTAGCCATCACAGTGAAATTGTTCCTAATTTCTATTGCTTAGTAATATGATTCAATATTTAATGTTACCTTCTTTATCACATAAGGCGATCATAAAAATGGAAGATCAAACAATATTCAGGAAATTTTTTGCCTCAACTCCAAGGGTAAAGATTAGCTATAAGTTACTATGGATTCTAAGAATATTTTAAGCTTTGTAACTAGATAAAATATTTTTTTAATTAAATATTAGATATTAAATTATGATCTAATGATTCCAAAAGGTTAGTTGGAAAGGTCATTTCACTTGGATTCTGCTTCATTTTTAATGTAAAGCAAACAAAACTAAACCAGAAATTTAAATTTAAATATTTTCATACCCATGGCTGGTTATTTTCCCTTCCTTCAAGACTTTCTTGCTCTTCCTCTGATGTCACTTCTTCTAAGTCATGTTCTGTTGACAAATCCATATTTTGAGTTAAAATAGATGACTTACAACAGATAAAAGCTATAATTGTAAAAATAAAAATTAACATTTATTTTTATTTTATAAATTGAGAATTTAAATGAAGCTTAATCTTTAGTAGAATATTTCCTTCTTTAAAAAATACTTCTAATTATCCAAAACTTCAACAAGCCACTTAGGGAGACACTAGATGTCACCAGGTCCAAGGCATACAAACATCTCAAAGACACACTCACAAATTCATCCACGCAACATAATATATGAACAAAACCACCAGAAACAAAATTTTAAAATATAGTAGAAACATATAAAGTAATACTGTATACTGTTCTCTACTTCGTAATAGTACCTTTTTAACAACAGGCTAAGTGTGTTGTTTGCTATTAATGGTTTGCAAAATTACTGTTACTGTTTACACCTTTATCAGTGTACATCCTATTCCTTATTTCTGAAATGTTTTTCTTTACTATTCTGACAATTTCTTTTCATCTTTTAAGACTCAGAGTGCTATGTGAAGTCTTTCCTGATTCTGGTTCTTTCCCCAGATAAACAGGCATCTCCTTCCCTGGGGCCGTCTCAGTGCTTTATCAATTTTTCTATTGTACCTCTTCCAGCTGAACTGTAAATTATTATTTCTTTACATCTCTATCCTCTCTGCTCCTAGATTGTAGGGGACAATCTTTGAAATAATCTTTGTATAGTCTTTATCTGTTTTACTCAATCAGTATTTATTGAGTTTCTGCTAAGAGCGAGGCACTGGGATTTAAAGAGTATAAATAAAAGATGTCAGGAATGGATGTTCTAGAGACAATGCCTGAGCTGACACTTAAGGAGTGAGGTTAGCCAGATTAAAAGGGGTAGAGGGCAGGAAGGCAAGGCAGCAGCAAGAGAGGGAGAGAAGGCCGGGAGCGGTGGCTCACGCCTGTAATTCTAGCTCACTGGGAGGCCGAGGCAGGCGGATTGTTTGAGCTCAGGAGTTTGAAACCAGCCTGAGCAAGAGTGAGACTCTGTCTCTACTAAAATTAGAAAGAAATTAATTGGACAACTAAAAATACAAAGAAAAAATTAGCCGGGCATGGTGGTGCACGTCTGCAGTCCCAGTTACTCAGGAGGCTGAGGCAGCAGGATTGCTTGAGCCCAGGAGTTTGAGGTTGCTGTGAGCTAGGCTGACGCCACGGCACTCACTCTAGCCCGGGCAACACAGTAAGACTCTGTCTCAAAAAAAAAAAAAAACGAGAGGGAGAGAAGCATGAAATTCTATACGCATTTGTCTCAAGTATAGGGATTGGTGAGGAGGGCATCACCAGTAGCTCAGTAATGCCAGAGAAAAGGGCAGACAGGCAGGGGCAAAAGCTAAAGATGGAGAGTTGGGCAAAAGTCAGATTATGAAAGCCTGACGTGTTTTAAGATGCTTGGATGTTAATGTTTTAAAGTGTAGTTCATGGTCCTACTTGCACTGGAGACAGACCACTCTAAATGCTGTGGGGAGGATGAATTTCATGGGAAGGAGAATAAATGGAGAGAGACGAATTAGAAAACAATATCACAAAATAAAAATGATGCAGGCCTGAACTGAGGGAATGTTTCCAGAAATATTTAGGATATAAAATATCAGTGGTCAGTACGGAATGAATTTTTATTAAATGAATAAATGTACACATCTGGTTCTGTGGAGAACTAGACTCTGCTCATTACTTTAAAGACGGTATCAAATGAGAAGTGAAATGATCCCCCTGAACTATTTAAGTTTTTCATGTTTACTTTGTAGTTCTGTTTCATGTCTTCCTTTGCTGAGGGAACTCATTTAGGTGTTTTGTTTTGAAAGTCCTGCTCTACAGATCTACTAAGCTCATGAATAAATAAGAGCAAACAAGTCACTGATTGTCATACAGATGGATATTTATCATGAATTTTCAAATTCCCAGATCTTTGACAAGTCTTCTTACTGAGGGTCAAGCTAGTAGAATCCCAATCTGCAAATAAAGTTTTCATTTCTTAGAACATAAATAAAAATTTGATAAACTTGTATAAATCCTTTCTTCATAGCAACAGTCCCATGTTCTCCTTCTCCCCGCAAACATACTACGTCCTGTACTTGCCAATTCACTCAGTTAAGTTTAATTAACTACTGATTGTCTCAATTTTTTCTTTTTAGTTGTTAGTACTAATTACTTGGATTTGCTCAGAATCTCCATATTTTGTTTTCCATAGAGCTTTGCTTATTAAAATTTTAAAATTTTTCAGGGAAAAATTTTTCTTATTAACAATATTTATGTCTAACCATTTTAAGTTTGAATATGCTTGAGAGTATTATGTATGTATGTGTTCTAGAGACATGGGCTTTAAAAAAATTTTAATGACCATACTTTAAATAAAAGACTAATTACAATGAGATGGTCTTTCTTCAATGCACCTATATCTTTAGAATTTACTTCTTAAGCCTTGGATAAATATCAGAAATTTATATGAAAAATGATACACTTAAAAGTGACCTAATTGTTCCATGTAAAAATAGGAAAAGTCTAGTCCACACTAGATTCAAAGAGTACAGAGAGTGTCATGAGTCAGGAAATGAATATATGACTAAAATATTTTCCTTTTTTCTTTATAAACGAAATTGCCAGATTTAAATCTTTTAAGAAAAATGAAAGGAAAAAGCAAAAACACAGAAGTGAAACTTTAAAGGCCATTTCATCGTCGAGGGCTCATTTATCATTTGACATCCACGAACTATATATATGGTTTAAAATCGTGGTTGCTATGATCTGAGAATCCCTGGAGTTCAAGATCCTTTCAGGGGATCCAAGATATCAAATAATACAAAATGTTATTTTCTATTTTCACTCTCATTCTAAGTGTATGGTGGAGTTTTTCAGAGACCTGATGTGTCATAACATCATAGCTCTAATGGTTAATGGGTCATAGCACTAATGGTTATTGGAATGTATGCTGTCCATACTTATATTTAAAATTATTCTGTTTTAATTTCCAATATAGTAAATATCAATGGATACAACCCACTTAAACAAAAGCTCTTTGGAATCCGCAATTATTTTTATTTTTATTTATTTTTTATCAGCATGAAGAGAGTTTAATTAAATGTGGTACAGTCATATAATGGAATACTCTGAAAAAACTTAAATAAGAGCTACTTGTGTCAACATGGATAGATCTCAAAAATATAATGCTAAGCAAATAAAAAAAGGTACAGAATGATATGTATAATATACAACCATTTACATAAAATTTTAGGACGTCAAAACAAATTCTACATATTATTTATGACCACACACATATATACTAAAATATTTTAAAAGTGCTTGGGAATGATAAACACCTAATTCAGGGTGTTACTTACCTGTACGCAATAATTTTTAATAGTATAAAAGGACCTTAAGGCCAATAGTTTCAGAATCATTATTTTAAAAGACTGTGTCTACCAAATAGTCATTAAGGAATGACTACATTTTTAATATCAAAGATACCACATGTGTGCACACACACACACACACATACACACACAGTCTGCTAATCAGAATACCTGACTGGCTTAACATCATCAGTGTAACAACACCAGATGAAATAATTAAAGTTAAAACACAATTTTGAGACTACCTAATCTTGTCAAATCTGTGTCTGTGAATAAAGTGGGTGGCATGACTAAATGAGACATTAAAGCTTTAATTAAGAAATAAAGGTTGATTACCAAATAATAATAAAAAAAAAACACAATTGACATATTAGTTAGTAAAGCTTCCCTCTAGGCAACAATCGGAATGCCAACAAGCATTTGAAACACTGGAAAAATTGAAGAATCTCATGACTCACCTCAGTGAATCCCCAACAAGTAAAGGGATTCCAAACTGGGAACTTCAGGGTGCCAGAACATGCCAACAGAAGCATCTGACTTAAAGCTTACATTTTTAAACTCTCTTTTTCTTATGCTTATAAGTATCCTTTCAAACATGGATACCAAAAATAACATCTGCATTATTTATGTCAAATCCTTCCATTGACTTTGGGAAAAACATTGATTAAAGAAAAAAATTAGGAATAAGACTGAGCATTTCAGATATTTTACTGTGCTTCTTTCCAGAGTTAAATTTATATTGCAGAATTTACCTGATCCATATGTGTGTTTGTCCTTCACTCCCACTGCTTTGTTCAGAACACAATCTTTCATTTCAATGGCAGGCTGAATGGGTTTTGAAAGAAAATGATTAATAAATAATGTATATTTTATATAATATGTAGTTAATAACTCAAGATAAAAATATAAAAGTTATTACCTTCAAGTGAGGATATTTCTTAGGAGACTCTAAAAAGTAAAAGGGACATATAATCAATTACATGTAAATATAACAAAGCCAACCACACATTCATGCATAGTTAGTATCGATGTCAATCCTCATGCTTGGCTTTGAAAATGATTACTTTAGGTTTTGGGGTGGTTTTTTGTTTTTTTGGTTAAAACAGCAACATGACAGAAATATAGGGAAGAAAAAATAGGAATATAGGTTTAATAAAACATGCAGTTAGGATTTTAAAAGTGAGACTATGTTTCCAGTGACTGTAACTAAATAGAAAAGCGCACACCATACACCAATGTGAACATGCTGATTGATGAGAAAAGTGATCTTTAATCAAAGGAGCAAATCATGATCCTGAGAGGATAAATATCAAAGCTGATGGCAGAATGCTACAGACTATCTTTAATGGAACACATTAGAATCATTTGTACCATTATACCATGAGTATTTATCATGTTCTTCAATTTGTCCTGTAATTTAGGAGGTACACAGTTGTGATGACAGTTCAGTTGAATGTATAATTCATTTCTCATCAGAGAAAGTATTCCAAATTGATCAGCTTGGATATATACTTGTAGAATAATAGTTAATAACAATATTCATTTTTTTCCATACCCATGTGGGCTATTGGTATGTCTACATTTCTTGTATCCTCTAGTTTAGCCATCTTAAAGTTTCTTGATCCACTCATGCAAGAAGGTATATAAAACACATCTAAGAAATAATATATAATAAGTTTTTGATATTGAAATATTTATCAAAAGGAAAAAATTAAATTCTCCTAAATTATTAGATAGAATAACATTTTATATTTCAAAATTAGTGCAATATTTATTGAAAAGAACAATTTTAGTATTCAATGAATGACTTCTATAATTTTTCTGTTTCTAAAATTAGGTTAGTTTGGCATATCACATTAGTCCTCAATGGACTTTTATGAAACAGCTATCTTATCAAAAAATCAGATATCTTGAAATCCAGCCAATACTTCTATATTCAGATTAATCTCATTTGATTAACTAATATCAATACAACATATATCTTTGACATCTGAGAGTTATGGAGAGCAGGTATGTGTCACTGAGGTTTACCCCAATTCTAGTACTTCCTCCTGCTTCTACTCTGAGCAACAATAATCTAATCTTCTGTGTTGGTGCAAATACACTGAAGCCATCCAAAGTGAGTTCTCTCTCAAGTTTCCTCATCATTAACTGCAAAATTAGTTGGCTGACTTCTTTCTCTCCTCCCTCCTTCCCCACTCACAATCCCTTTTCCTTTGCAAAGGTAATCTCAAGATCTGTGGTTTTGATTCTTCCCCTTCTACCTCGGTGGGATGATTCCCACCAATTTTTTCCTCTTTATTTAGCAGTATTATCTTATATCTATAATTCTGATTTCTTCATTTCTTTGCTCCTTCCCCTATGGCTAAAAACATACTCAGAAATAAAAGCAAAATAATGCTTTCCCCTGGTCCTGCTAGGTTTGAACTATTATCCAACGGGTCTTCTTCCAGATTTCTCCCCAGGGAAGTCTATACCCTTGCTACTCAGGGTGGTCCAAGGACCAGCATCATTGGCATCACCTGAAAATGTATTAGAAATGCAGCATCCCATACCTGCTGGATCACACTATGCATTGTAAACAAGGTCTCCAGCTGATTTAGAAACATCTGAGAAGCTCTGGTCTATACTGAGAGTGTTTCCACACTACAGTACCTGAACTTACCCTTTTGGAATCTAGCCTCAAGTTCCTCCCTATCACATCCCCAAATTGCAACTGCATTACATATCACAAAGTTTCTAATGGACTTTTTATCAGGCTATAGCCTCCCTGATCTCTCCATAACCAACCCTACTCTCTTCTTTCCAATTCCCTTATTTTGGCATATATGATACTATCCTATGAAGTAACATCATTTTATAAGACATTAAATTATGCCCATGTATGGCTGACCATATATGCTTATATTCCTCTGTGGTAGAAAGAACATAGCTCTGCATGATCAGGGACCTCGATCCTTGACACCTTCCCGACAGGAAAGAAAACAGGAAGAGTGGGGAATTTTTGCTCTACTTCTCTGACCCATTTTTGGTACTGGAAGCTCACTTTATATTCTTCCCACCTTTCTAACACCCTGTTCTTCCTTTTATTAAGGAGTTATTTTATTTGACCACCCTGCATTATATACACCTGCTTCTTTTCCCTTCATGTACTCCCTGTACTCTGCCTTC